>PVKA01053595.1:0-11156 GCA_004027165.1 Ctenomys sociabilis | reverse complement strand
TGGGAGGCTGAGGCAGGAGGATTGTTGTGAGTTCGAGACCAGCCTGAGTTACAAAGTGAGCTTAAGGCCAGCCTGAACTGCATAGTGAGACCCTGTCTCAAAAAGACAAAAAAAAAAAAAAAAAAAAAAAAAAAAAAAAAAAAAAAAAAAAAAAAAAAAAAAAAAAAAAAAAAAAAAAAAAAAAAAAAAAAAAAAAAAAAAAAAAAAAAAAAAAAAAAAAAAACAATGGAAAGAATGTGACTTGGTGTCAAAGTTACCTGAATGCACTCCTTGATTGCTTGCATAGGTGACAACTTCTGTCAAACAGTGTGAACTCACTGTTTCCCAGTTTTCTGATATGTTAATGAGGAAACCTGTATGATCTCTGTGAGTCTAAAGGGAAAGTAAAGAAGCTAAAGCATGTGAAAAACCATGACTATGCCTAATATTAAGAATAAAACAGACACTGGGCCTATGAGATAGCTCAGCAGACTAACCACCTGCGTAGGCAAGTACAGAGACTGGGATTCCATCCTCAGTACCACATGCCACACCAGCCTTGCCCTGGGGTGTACTGAGATGGCCACAGAGACCAGGTGTGGTGGTGTACCCCTGCAATCCCAGTGCTGGGGAGGCTGAGACAGGAAAATCACTATGAATCCAAGCTGTATAATGAGACCCTGTACCAAATATATTAAAAAAAGAAAGAAAAAACAAGCACAATCAAACTTATCACTGAAAAAACAAAAGTAAACTTATTTTAGTGTTACTGTAAAATACTGAACAAGGCACTGAAGTTGTGAAGTGAACCCTGAATTCCATATAAGTTAGCACTTTTCATTTTGAAATGGATGGAATCTGAAGTTGATTTAATCATGCACAGCCTCATATCAGATTGTTAAAGACCAGATGAAGCCTATAGTGAATGGACAATGGACCTACAGTTTCCATTAGCTAAAATTACTTTATAATTGCGTTATATCCTATTACAATAAAAAAGAGAAAACTACAGATAGGTAGGCTTTGGGAAATTGTTATTGAATAAATCCAAATAATTAGAGCAGTAACAACTATACAAAAAAGGAGAAAAACTCACACATAGATATCTATAACAAATAAAATTAGGATTATAATAAAGATCAAAATATTTTACATAGAGTATTATAATTTCCTATTTTGGAGTTGTATATTATATGTGTTAAGAAACAGAAATAATTAGAAATTCACCTACCAAAAGAATGAACAAATAACCATTTAATGTAGAAGTTATATAGTTTTCAGATTATGAAAGTGAAGATTATTACTGATAGCAAACTATGTCCCTTATACAGTGACCAATAGTAATTTTAACATAATTTTACATTATTATTTTTATTAGAATTTTGTACAATACAAAAATTTGGAAAATTTGTAATTAATGCTACAGTATTTCTTTATAATGAATAGAGGAAAAACATGCAGCCACTGATTTCATCCTATAACCAAAAAAAAAACCTGCTGTGACAATCTAGCTTAATATAAATGTATATAATCAGACACAACATGTTCTTTTCCTATTGGCAGGAAAAACCACAGGATATCAGTGTGGTTCATGTTTTCATTTCAGGGTTTCAAAATAAATCATGTCTTTACTTTTTGTTATAACAAAAGTAATTGAGAATGCCCCATGAGTCATTGAGCCCCACTGGAGATATTAACAGCGATGAATACAAGACACAGCATTGTAGTACAGGAAATATAAGATTAAAGTGTAAGAAACGTGGATTGTAGACATGATCTTGGTACTCATTAGGAATTATTTATATATTTGGGAAAACCACCTAAAGCCACTGATGTTAATTTCTTCATAAAATTAGAGTACTAGAGTAAAGACCTAATGTCCTCTCAGATTAGAAATTTTCCTAATTTGTAAAAGTTAAATCTCATTTCATAATCCATTGTGGTAACTAGAATCAACTTAACTATTTATTGATGACAAGAAAGAATGTTAACGTTTACTGAAATTTGATGCCTATGCTAGTTAACCTTAATTATCCACCTGAATGGATTAAGAGACTCCTGGAAAAGACAATGGATCACAGGGTCACTACATTAATTAGTGAGCTCATCTAATGATATTCATATCTAAGTGTGCTGTCAGGAGGTGGGATGTAATGGAATGATGACATCATGCATTTGGAGATTGTTTTTCTGGCTGATAGTCACCCTCGGTAGTCTTCTCCTCAGGGGCTGTGACGTGAGCAGCTTGATGTCACTAAGTTTTTCGGCCATGATGTCCCTGCCTTGACATAAGCTAACCGTGTACTGAACCCCTTAACCTGTGAGCCAAATTATATTGCTTCTCTGTTAAATTGGATACCAGGTGATAATGCTGATTAATACAATGTTGACCTTCAAAATTATTATAATTTTAATGCGTAACTAAAATAACTGAAAAATAATTTGAGCCTTGCCTGAACGACAACTTATCCAAAATAGGGGAGGGGATAATATAGTTCAGTATGAAGGGCCAGGCTTCCAAAACCCTGTATCCAGATAGAGGATCTTTTTTGTATAGTTGAGAGATTTCTTTTTAATGAAAATGCTGATTTAGGTATTTTCTTAGTTGTCATGACAAGTAAAATTATTGGCCTCTGAATATATCACTGGTAATTTGGTCAGATCCTGAAAATGTTTTTCCCCTTTAAAATTGAAAGTCTTAGGTTTGTAGTGCCCAGATACTTTAGTTGGACAATTGCTGAGCAATATTTATGCGCTTTCCTTGAGTTATTCACTATGAGAAAAGACTCACTGAACAAGCTGGTGGTGTCATTTTCAGAACTGCTCTGAAATAGTGTGGCCTTATCAATGTGATTCTTCTGACAACTATTTGTAAATGCTGAATCTTTGACTTCTTTAGTTCAATCAAACATTCATTTTAAGCGCTTCAAGATTTCATGAGAATATATAAGAAATTTATTTAAAAAGACAGAATTTTTTATCTCATACAATTTACCTCTAGCTTTAAATTAGTGATATACTGATTTCTTCAGAGTATTTTTTTAAGATATTACAGAAAATTCTGTAATTTTACCTCTTAGGATGGCTGAAGCAGGACTGACAGTTTGAGCCTTGCTTGAACAAAAGTTTGTCTCAAAATGGGGGTGGGGTAATATAGTTCAGTATGTAGGGCCAGGTCCCCAAGAGAGGGACAGGAGGGGGGCCCGACTGGGCAGTTCCCTGGAAGCTGTCTCTTCCAGGGACTTTTATAGAGGAAACCATGTGGAGGAGGGTCTAAGGTGGGGAACTCCCTTAGGTGGATAAGAGGTGGGACAAAACCATGGTTAACCAATGAGATTACAAGCACCATTGCTCAGGTAAAATTGATTAAATCCAGAACCAAATGGGAAAGTAAGTCACGTAGCAAGGGGGCATGAATATGGGACAGGGTCTCTTCTTGTTGGGGGTTGAACTAGTGACTCATTTAGGCTCTTTCAAAGTGATTGATACCTATTTAGAATATCAATCCTTGATGCCCATTCCTAGGGAAGTATGTAGCTATGTTTCTTCTTTTTGTCTTGGTCTTGAGGTATGGCCCATAGGGAGTGTCTGCATCTTCCAAGTTGCAAAGTCACCTCGTCTGCCATCTTGTCTCCTTGAGGACCTGGCCCTTTCTGACTGCCTAGAATATTTCTATCTAATTCAATTGCCTACAACATTCCCCACTCTGAAGAAGTAACCTGAACTGCTGTGAGGGATTTGGGCCATGACTGCTCTGGCTTCTTCACACTGAAAGGGGTCGTAGTTGTTGATCGGCAGTCAGATACATTCTTCAGAGTTTCTATCTAAAGGCCCTCAGTAGAGAACAGGCATTTCACTTATAGCTTTGAATCTGGAGAAGACAAAAACCAAAGAAACAAACACACATGTTTCAAATAACCACAACAGGATAATTATGAAAAAGAACTTTTTGTAGGTCCATCAACAGGTATCTCTTAAATATGAGGTTTAATCTCTTTATCTTCCATGACCATTGTGTATTGCTTTAAACAAACTGGCCTTTCCTATTATTACTGGGGCACATAAATTGCCAGAAAGTGGGAAAACACTAAGTACTCTCCAGTTGTCAAGTGGGGCCACTGGTTGTGTAACTACCGACAAATCTGTATAAGCATCTATTGAAAATTTCACAAACTTTCTCTTATATTGGCAGTTAACATGGGTTCCCTCAGGCTGAGAGGGAAGACACATAACCACCTTAGTCTGAAATTTCCTCTGACTCCATCATAAAGTTTTTTTTTTTCTTTTCTAGTAACTTTGGACATTTTTTCTTGAATGTCTTCTCTATGTCTGGATCCAGGAAAACAACTTTTTCCATGTTTCCTGATTGGCCTTCGTTCCTGTAGGCTGATAGTATAGCCATTGTTATTTTCTATCTATAATTCCATTCTGTATCTTTTCTATTATGAAACACCTCAACTCAAACAAATTTATTTTTGCAAACTCTTCTAACTTGTACAGCTTGTGCCAGACATCTGGGGTCCACTGAACAATATCTAGACAAAATCTGGTGGATCCCAGTTAAAGGAATCTGAATCTAGCATATTTGTTATAGATTTTACCTGCACGATTACCTGGGTTTTGGTATCTTCTAGGAAAGAACAAATTTTCTGAGAAATTAGAGCACATGTAATAAAAGCATGAACATTTCATCTAACAGGTACATTTATAAACTTTGAGACCTAGCAATTGTAACTTACTAGCTCTTAGACCAATTTATTCATGGAGTCTGACAGTTTGCTATAAGTCTTTCTAGCTATAGTTAAGAGACATCACACTTGTATTAACCATGAAATACCTGAGTTACATCAGAAATTAACCAGATAAACATACACTTATATAGCACCAATGAAATACATTTTAAATCTTGTATGCGAACAACAATATATTACATTTATATAATATCAGTCTTAGCATCATCTTGATTAGCAAACAACCTGAATATATTAGAATAGCTCATTTACAGCTAAAGCAAGATGTCTTTTAAAGTCTGTTTCTATTGAGGTACAATGACTGGAAGGAAAGTCAGGGTGGGAGAAGGACAAAGAGACCTGTGCCAATCAATGTCCAGCAATAGGAAGGATTTTCCTCTAGTCATGATTACTCAGCGCTCCTCCATGGAGATGGCAGGTGGAGATAACAGTCTGGCCAGAGGGAAGAGACAGGCCCTGGGTGCTTCAGTCCTACTGGACCATCTGTGAAGCTGAGTCTGAGCTCTGGGGCCTTCACCTCAGAGTGCAGTCTCGCTTCTAGTGGCTGCCTGGCAGTCAGGGCGTGGCTTGTGGGCCTCTGAAGGCAGTCCCTCTTACACTGGCCTGGCTTCTGACAGCAGTAGCAGATGAATCTCATCATCATCGAGCTCTTCTTGGAGCCCAGAGAATCACACTTAGGGTCTGTCTTGAGGCCCCAACAAAGGCAGCCATTTTTGTCCCTTTGCTTTCTCTCCCTGGTTTTCTCCCAGTTCCAATTATAGAACACTTAAACAGTTTTTACTAAAGTATCAAATGAGTTGTCTGGAGCAAACGCTACCTTTTGTACCTCCTGAACTTACCTATAAGAGTAATCTGTTCCTCTATTTAATTAACACCTCATGAAATATGCTTTACCAGTGTATCTACTAAACATTTTAAGAAATCAAAGGGGTGTTCATATTTCCCCAGGTAAATAGCTAAAATTTAAAATAACTAGAAGGCTTGATTAAGTTCTTAGACCTTCAAGAATACACACTTGAAAAAAAGCGTCCTTTTTTTAGTTTTTGCACCTGGCAATTAGGCCAGCAGGGCTCTGACTGCTCAGGCTCCAGTGGAATTCCACTGGTTGTCTATCTTTTGGCTCCTTATAACAATATAATATTCCTCTTAAAATGCAATAGTAGCTTGTATTTCCATAAAAGTCAAAGCTTGGTTTAAGCCTCTAAAGACATCAATATACTTATCAGGGTCATCCAAGGCACATGAACTCTGGAAGTTCCAAATTGTCTTTTCTTTTTTAAAAGGTATTGTCCTTGAAAAGCTTGCACAGATTCAGCTAAGAATGGGTGTAGCCCTATACAGGCCTGGATTACAGCTGTTTTAGAAGTCCACACCCTCTAGACTAGAAAGGCAAATAGGGGAAACCTTACTGAAAGTCATGGTGGGTGAGGCTGAGCTTAATGCTGCCTTGTCCTCAGGCTCCAAGGTAGTGAGCTCAGGCACCTGAACTGCCTGGTTCTCCTCCTGCTCACATCCACACTTCTAAAACTTTATTAAATAACAATATCCTGTTTAATACAAACCAAATCTGAAGACATTTTTACCATTTTCCTTCTTATATCATCTTTTCTAGTTACAAAATAGCATCATAATTTATACTTTCCTCTGCATTTCCTTTGGATTAAACAGCTCTTTAGCATGTAAGAATCAAATGTCTTTTTGGTGTCTAATGAAGCACACTCTAACGGAGTAAGACACTTTAACCATGAGATCCCCATATCTGGAATACAATAAGAAACTTTAGGGCTTTCCCCTTCCTTATTTCTAATTGATTCCCTCCCTCAAGGCATCCCTGGAGTAACCCTCTCCAGAGCAGGTGGCTGCTCCTGTTGGAGAGAAGGGAGACGAGGTCCCACCAGCCTCTCCACCCTCCAACTAATGCAGGTGCTTTTGTTCTGACCATCTCACACACCCTTCACTTACTCTTACTGACCATTTGTGAATATAAGTTACAGTTGATCCGGTCACCAGTATGTCTGCAGAAAGAAGCATAACTATGGCATAAAAGGTCAATAGAAAGAGAGCACTTCAAATTACAAAGATCTCTTCTAATAGAACTATTGACTGGAGGGATTTGGTCCCGCGCATTGAGCCAAGTCTCCAGACATTCATTTCCCATCTAATCACCTAGGTAAACATTTTTAGCAACTGGACAAGATTTTATCTTGAACCTCACAAGTTTAACTTATATTTATCATCTAGCATTCACATTTTACACGTTGGTAAAAACACAATACAGTGAGTTAGTATGTAAGGCACAGATGTAAACTTCCCCTAATAACCCCTACATCTCAGACTTATTTCTGAATGAAAGACTCATTAACTTGTTCTACTGAAAATCTCAGGTAAAATTTCTAGTTTAGTAGCAGAGATAAAAAAATACAATAGGTAAGTGGAGATCTTTCAGTGGTCAGGAGCCAGTTTCCACCAAAGAACTTTCAGTTATGGCCATAACTGAAGGTATTCAGGTATTCTCTATTTCTTTTGGCTCACAATCAGGTGTCTCCAGAAAGGAATCCAACATTTTGTCTGGTCAACATTCCATCAGCCATAGGCTTCAATGGGGACTCACCAGAGAACAGTTGGGGAAACCTGTCCTCTGCTTCCAAGAGTGACAGCTGCTCTAAGAGCATTTACTAGCTGGCAGAGTAACCACTGTTTGTCCAAATTCTAGAAGGGGTAGTGAAAAGCCTGAACAAGATTACCTAGCACTTTACAGTAAAGGCTTTACAACCCATAATGTATCTCTTGCACACCTAAATTATTAGACCTAGGAGAAAAGGTTGAATCCTCCCTCATACAAAACATGCTTTGGTCCCATAAGTGTGCTGCTTTTGGAGATAGCTCCTTCTGGTGTCACCCAGAAGTCAGTTCTCTCCACTGTGTCTCAGGTTTAGCCTCCTGAAGGAGACCTGCCCAGAACGCTAAGCTGGGACATGGCTTTTATACGTGTTCTCCTGGATGGGCATAGTCGTCTTTGTCTCATCTGACCCAGAGATGGGGTATGTGTCCTTTTCTAAAATGACTTCCCTGTCTTCGGTGTTAACAAATGCTCATTTTCTAAGGGCTTCACTTAGTTAGAACAGTCAGAGTTTTCCTAATTTTACATGCTTGTAAAAAGGAGAGTACAAAGAGGTGGGAAAATTAGGAGCAAAGTCAAAAGAAGGAAAGTGAAACAGAGCAAGCCTGACATTCCCTCTAGCATGTAGAGGGGGATCAGAACCAGTCTATCCCAGTGAAACCTGTCCTCCAAGTCTTTAAGAATGGTTGCCAACCTAATGTCATTTAACTGGCAAAAGGAATCCTGTTTTTCATATATAGGCATATAAATTTTAAGTCCAAGCCAGCTAAAAAGTCCCATTTTCAGAAATTTACATAAAATCCACTAGAAGGCTTACTAACATTACTCTCTCTAGCGCTATTGTTCAAACTCAAGCAAGGAATACCAGTACATTTAGCATCTAGTTCAAATGTAACATATACAAGTACACAATAGTCATAAAATATCCCATTAGAGAAATATTATAACCTGGTAACATTTCCATGTTTTAACATAAATTTACCAACAACATTTTGACCAGCATTTTCACAATGGGCAAAGACATATTAACATTTGAAGCATAAAAATTTGTTACCTAAGCAAGTCCCAATTCAGAATTTATGAAAGAAAACAAACTCATACCTCCATCCAATGATCTCACTGGGACCTCCAAAATGATACAGGGAGAAAAATTGATCTCTGGTGGGTGACCTCCAAACAATAAGCTGAACCTCCAAATGACATAGGGAAAAATGATCTCTGGACTTGACCTGTACGACTTTGTGTTCTCTAAAACCAAAGAATGAATTTTAGGAACAAATGGAGGCTATGAGCAAAATAGATTTATTGAGGGAAAGAAAGCTCCTGTCCAAGAGAGGGACAGGAGGGGGGGAGCCTGACTGGGTAGTTCCCCCAGCTTTATGTCTTTTATCTTTATTCTCCATGCTTTCCATGTTTTTTCCCACATGAACTTCAAGAGCTACACAGGATGCAGCAGTAAGTAAAAAAAAAAGTGTTTACTAACTCAAGAAAACTTCATTTTATAGAATTTATCCTATGTATGAGGTTAGCATAAATATACTTAGAATTAGTTTTTCTTGTTTAAGTTTAAACCTATTGTGGGTAAAAAAAAATAAAATTGCTTGTCTCTTAGGCCAAGATATTCTCATTACGCATGATGACCCAGGATTTGCAAAAAGGGGGCTAGCAAAAGTGAGAAGGGAAGAAAACAGGAATAGTTTCACTCAGTAGCTACCTAGTAGATTTGTTTATTGGTTATGCAAACCAGGCAGTGAAAATTCACTGACATAAAGCAAAAACTATTTATAATTCTGAAAACAAGGCATACTTTTAGCAGAAAAAAAAACTAAAACAATCCTTTATCCTTACACTTCTCAAATTTCAAGAAAATTCCAATTATTCAATAATTATTTAATAATTCAGGTTCTGATTCAGCTCATTTGAGAAGCAGCTTAAGTCTTCTAACTTTCTAAGAAACTTTCATATTCATGTATATGGTTGGAGCTATAACATTTTGGTGTAGGAAGTATGTAAATACAACTTCATTTTCTGTTAATAAACTTCATCTACCCAAATAAATTAGTCTCAAGTAATTCTGCACCTGCAAAGTCTAGTTCCTTGAAGTTGAAGTGAAATCTGTAGATTTCATACATTTTGTGAACTAATTATGTCATTGTTCATTTCCATCTCTTCGTATGCCTGTCATCATACAGCATAATCTCTCCAGAGCCAAATGAATATTTTAATTAATTAGTTACTTAATTAGTTAATTTTAGTGTGCCTTTAGAGTTCATGATACTTGCATTCCTGGTGGGGATTGGGTACACGTACACGAAACATTAATTCTTTCCATGTCCCTTTCTTTTCCCTTCACTGTACCTTTCCTCCACATCTTGGTCCCCTTCCTACTTGAAAAAGATCTATCTCCATTTTTTATGGAAATTTCTTTCTTTTAGTTTGCTCTTCAAATTATTTATAATTTGATTTTTTCATGTAAGAGAACCCCTGCAATATTTAAGCTTGTGTGTCTGTTCTACTTTTAGTTAATGATATGGTTTCAAGTTTCATTCATTTTCTTACAAATAACACAAATTTACCTTTATTTGTAGCCAAGTAGTACACTGTTGTGTATACAGTACAATTTTTAAAAATTCATTTGTTTTGCATTATACATGTAAATCATCAGTTGTCTGAATAGGATTCCTAATCTCCATTTTTATGAAACTGTAGTAAATGCTTTTGAAACCACATGTCTTATCGTCATATTTTCAGGGTTTCCTTTTGATTTGAACTGTAGCTATGGTGGAAAATTCCATATTCATGGGTAGCATCTCATATCAAATTCTCATTACATATTTGTCTAACTTTCTGCCTCATATTCTCTCTAAGAACTTCAAGAGTCTCCTCAGTATATGTGAACATACACCCTGAAAGTGTAGAGGAACTAAAAAATAAGACAAAGTGAATATTGTTAAAACAAGCAATGACTTATGGAGTTGCCAGGTAGGCAATAGAAATCACAGGAGACATTGTTTTTAATACAATGCATGTGCTCATAATTTGTTGCATAGTATATTCTATATATGGTAATGTTGAAACTTTGAATTGCCAAATGTTGATATTATTTGCTTTGAAATTTTATAAGTGAAAAGTTATTAAGTGGTAGTGGTCTTAATTACATTTCTTATTTTTGAGAAAATAACCACATCCAAAGTTAAAAGGGAGAAAGGTTTATTTCAGCTCACAATTTGTAGAGGTTTCGGTCCACAGAAAGCTGGTTTTAAGATAGTGAAACTAGTGTTGCAACCAGATTGGAAGAGGGGCCGGGAATAGGAGAAGCAGTCCTTGACAGGGCAGCCAGAGTGCAGCGCAAGCAGGGAGCCTGCCTTTCTACTTTTCCCCTTATTTTCCAACCAAGCTACAATCCTATTTGTTGTTGCTATCCACACTCCGGGTGGTCCCTCCCATTATCCACATCAAGAACCATGATAAACCATTCAGTGGACTAATTTAATTATCATGAACCCTTCAGCCATATTTGCACACCTGGATCCGGCCACCTCTGAAAGCCCCACCTACAAGTGCATGAAATTTTTGGGAGATATCTGAAAAAAATCCATAATAGTAGTTGAACATAATTTGGGTAATGGAGTAATACTTTGAATTAATTCTTAATTGATGTTAGATAATTATTAAACACCTACACAAAAAAATGCTCTATTGATTTCTGTATGGAGTATAAAAACAAGTCTGACATTTATGAAAAACAAAATCTGCAAAAGCCTAGGTTGACAGTTTTGGTTTTCATAAATGTAATCATATATATG
>PVKA01053594.1:0-11159 GCA_004027165.1 Ctenomys sociabilis | reverse complement strand
CCTCTGCCCACTCTCCGCAGCCTCTGCCCATTCTCTGTCTCCTCTGCCCACTCTCCACAGCCTCTGCCCACTCTTCACAGCCTCTGCCCACTCTCTGCAGCCTCTGCTCACTCTCTGTAGTCTGCCTGCTCTCTGACCATCCCATGCAATGTGGACTCAGTTACCCTTTGGAGGCTCCGACTATGCAAACCACAAGCTAAGTGAAATCTGGGTGGCTTTTTCAATGGTCTCCTAACAAAAACTCTTATTACAAAATTACTTTCCACTGGAGCACACCTATAAAATCAGTTTTCTAATAAATTATGAGTAATACCTGAAAACCAAGGTCAAGATCATACCTATAATCATTTACATTCGAGTGTTGCCTTTGCCACCTCTCTTCCCTTTTGGAATTTGTTCTACAACCAAGCAGGTAGTTGTGGATTGGCTCTTTACCCTAGGCTGAAGAGGCTCGGGACTGCTTCTGGACTGCCTATCTCCTCAAGAACGTGTCTCATCAACACCTGTTTCTCGAGGGTTTAGCTGGATTATTTATTTATTTATTTATTTATTTTTTTAATTAAACTTAAAGGGCAAAATGAATATGTCGTTAAGTTACAAGTAAAGTAATTTTAGTGGACATTTTTATGTTTTGCTCATACCTGGGAAACAAAGTGAAGCATTTAGCACTTTGGAGCCATGGGCTTTCGGGGAGTGGACAACATGAGCAGATCTAGGAAGATCCATCCGGCAACAGGACAATCCTCGAGCGGAGAGGTCGGTGTGGGCCCTCCCCAGCAGTCCGGGGACCTGGAGGCAGGCCTGGAGCAGGGTGGTGGCAGTGGGAATGTGAAGGGGTGAAGAAATGCCAGAAATACGTTAGTGATAGAAATGTCAGAACCTGAGCTGGATTTGAAAGGAGGGAAAGGTTAAAAGGTGGAGTGTAAATGCAAGGTACTCCATGCACAGACGTCTGGAAGACTGTTCTAAGTAAGGATTCAGGAATAAAATCAAGTTTGACTGTTAGTATTTTAATTTGAGATTTGATTGCTCAGAACAATTTTATTTCTGGGAGAGAGTGAGGTGGTGAGATCACAGGTCTGGAAGGGGAGGGGACAGTGATTTCTGGGAACCAGGGTGCGTCCTCATGAAGGCTGGATCTGACAGCTCGCAACAAAGGCCACCCTGTCGACTGGCTCATTGTTGACTTTAAAGTGAAAAAATCCACAATGACTTTAAAATAATAATAGCTGCTGAGTCATTGCTATAATTCCACATGCTTTATGCCTAATAACCATGCAAACTTAGATGTTTTTACAAAATGACATTATTCAGTAGTAATTGTAGGGTACAGTGATATTTTTAGAAATCATAAACATGTTTCCCTTGTGCACCTAAAAGGAAAATCCAGTGAATGCCAGAAATTGGGATCCTACAAAAACTCAGATGGACTATCTCCAATGAGTTTTCTTACTCAGAAGCAAAAGAGGGCCAGGGAGACAGCTCAGTAGAATAAGTGCCTACCTAGCAAGTACAGGGCACTGAGTTCAATCCTTGGTACTGGAAAAAAAAGCAAGAGACAGAGATATGTATCCAGAGAGGATACAAGTCTTATTAGTTAGGTACAATTTCATACATGGCTATGGCCATCTGAAAGCTTGGTTTGGAGAGAAGTAGAAAGAGTCTACAAGGCCCTTTCCACCCCTGTTCCTATTTAGCTGGTGCTGTGTGCTGCCCACAAACCTGCCCTGTAGCATTTTTTCAACTTTTGCAAAATTGACAAATGGGTTTGGATTATTCATTATAGGGCACAAATCTGTGTATTTGGGGACAATTTCATAATATTCTGACCTTTGGGTACCAATAGGACTCTTCACTTCCTGAAGTGTGATGAAGAAAAATTTTTATTAACATAGAAGCCAAATGTCCCCATGGAGGCTAACTTCTCCTTTACTGTCTCCAATTTATTTGCCTTAGACATAAATAGTGCTGTGTGTTGTCATTTCTTTGTGAATAATGGGTCAAGGACAGTGGCACTGGCTAAGATAACTGGCAGGATTGAACAGTAGGCATTGGGGCCTTGGGGACAACTAACCTAGGTCCCTTTTGGGAACATACCAAGGAGAAAGATTCGGAAAGGCTGTGGGTAGAAAGAGGACCACCATCCCCTTTGTCAAGGGTGTGTGCTATCCTGGGCCATTGACTACTCTACAGAGATACCGCAGGTCAAAGCGTCCTGTGACATACACTTAGACAATGCTGTATCCTGTGCCATAGATGTTATAAGTTACCTTTACACAGCCTTCACCTGCTCTGGGTAAGAACTGTGCTAACTTAATATCTCATTTGAAAGGAATTTCCACTGAACAGTGGATGGGGGCACACTACACCAGATGGCATTACAATGACTAGACCTGCACTCACTGGCTGGATTTCAAACCCCAGCCCTGCCACTTGACTATGCCATTCTTGTGCTCAGTGTTCCTTGATCTGTAAAATGGGAGATCTAATTACCTGCATTATCTAAAATCAGCTCACTGACCTTTTCAGGTACAAAAGTTACATTTTTAGTTATATCGGTATTGCTTTAACTTGGTCTTAGCTATTCAGCAGAAAAGTATTACCACAAGGTATAAAAAGTAATGGCATGTTAATATGCTGAGCTATAAAAAGCTCAAGTCAACAACTTCAGAAAACTGCCTATTCTGCCGATAACTCTCTACTAGTATGGACTATTGCACAATATTGAGTTATTTTGCTGAATTCAGGTACCTACAATATTTGAACCGGCATCAAGTATGACAGGTCCTTTAAAGACTTCTCCAAATACAGCTTCTTTGACAGCAATGGAATACCTATCTCTGACAAAACAAAACAAAAAAGGGGGATATAAAAAAAGGGCTATTTTTCAGTGAAAAAAAATATATATACAAAATAGCATAGATATACGGCTTTCTCTTAGTTCAATGAGAAGAAAGTCTTGAACTAATAGTGTTTAGACCACATATCATGGTTGCATTTTGTACTATGAATAACTACTAAGAAGGCAACAATGTGCAAAGTATTAATCATTGTAACTGTCCTACTAACCTGTTTTGTAACTGTCTTAATGCTATTTCTCATTCAAATGAATAAAAAATTTAAAAAATTAACTCAGTCATAACAAAGCAGCATAGGCAGTGTGGCATCACAAAAATGTATTTTCTTGAAGTTCTGGAAGTTGGAAATCTTTGATGATGTCTCGCAGCATCAACTTCCATGGAGGGCTCCATTCCTGGTTTGTAGACGGTGCTTTCTAGCTGTATCTCACGTGGCCTTTGCTTGGTGTGCACGTGGATGGAGAAAGCAGACAAATGTTTCTTTTTTCAAGGACACTCATCATAAAGTACCAGGTCTCTACACTTGGGCCATCACTAACTTTAATTAGAGGTCAACAGCTGCAATTATAGGGACCTAAATATTGGATCTTGTCATGGTTTATGTCCAGATGTTCCCCTAAAGCCTCATGCAGTCATGGGGCAGCTTCTAGAATTTTTGATTGATTCGTGGTCCAATGCTGGGGTTATGAGCGTGAGTGCTGCACCCACCCTGGGGCAGGCAGCCTGCATACAGCGGAGGTGAGGGAAAGGGGCTGGCTCTCTCATGCCCCCTTTTTTTTTTTGCTTTTGTCGCTTTTGCTGCTTTATGCCACCATGAAGTGCTGCCTTCTGCCAAGTGCCACTCTGCCTTGCCGCCACCCCGGTATGGACTGAGCCTCCACAAATTGTGAGCTAAAAACCTTTCCTCTTCTTGCTCTTGTTCTTAGTCTTCTTGTACTTGTCCTTGTCCTTGTCGTTGTCATCCTTCTTCTTCTTCTTCTTCTTCTTCTTCTTCTTCTTCTTCTTCTTCTTCTTCTTCTTCTTCTTCTTCTTCTTCTTCTTCTTCTTCTCCTTCTTCTGCATTTGGTACAGAGTCCACAGGGTCTATGGGGTCTCACTATGTAGATCAGACTCATAGAAATCCTCCTGTTTTCAGCCTCCCAAGCACTGGGATTACAGACGCATGCCACCCTGCCCAGTCTCACTCACTGTTTCAGTGCTCCCTGGGGTTGGGGCCATCATGGCATGCCAAGATCGAACCCTGGCCACTGTATCCCTAAGCAGGTGCTTTAGTCCACTGAGCTATCTGGCTGGCCCTCCTTCCATATTTTGGGTGTTGAATATTTTGTCTCAGCAGTGGGAGAAAGATAATCAAGACAGGATGACAATATAAATTTGAGAGGAGACAAACATTTAATTCATAATCACTTCTTCATGAGGAATTGTAAAGACTCAGTGACTTAGCACAATACTTGCTGTATGGTAAGCATTTCACTTGGTGTAGCACAGTACATGCTCCACAGAAAGCATTTGTCTTGATGGTTTTGTTGGCCACTGCAGTTCCTAATGAAGCGTAGAATGCATCATCAGGACCCTGGCTCCGCTGCTCGAGTTGCTAGTGAACAGGGCCTTGGAACAATCTCACGAGTGATTTGGAAAATCTTGGCTTTGATGCCAGGGAAGTTGATTCCTCTGGGAATAAGAAAACAAAAGCCTGGGTAGAAAAGGAAAGTTTCTGGGATAGATTTATCTTCATTGAATCGATCTTAGCTCTATGCATCACATACAACTTTCTCATAAGAAATAAAGATATTTCTGTGGCATTCATACTGTGGTGCAACACACTTAGAAAAATTCCGTTAGGGCCAGCCAAATAGTTCAGTGGATTAAAGCACCTGCTTAGGCAGATGCAGTGGTCGGGGTTCGATCCTCACCATGCTGTGCAGGTCCTGCCCCTGGGGCGTGCTGAGAAGGTGATTGAGAATGGGCATGGTGGTGTGCTTCTGTGACCCCAGCTTTTGGGAAGCTAAACACAGGCGGATCATTGTGAGTCCAATCTACTGGCAAGACCCTGTAGACCCTGTAGGCTCTTACTAAAAATTACAAAAAAAAAAAAAAAGAAAGAAAAACTCTGTTATATTTGAAATATGGAAAACCATGCTGTTATTGGAAAATGCTCTGATGCAAATACGTGTCATTGATGACAACAATTTGAAAAATCCAGTGTAGGAGCCACATGTTGGTGAGACTTTGTAAGATTTCCCCAGGTACCTAGGAAGGGTCTAATAGCATCATCAGCAGGAATTATTCCTTCTGAGGAAATATATCTCTTTCCCAGGACATAAAAATGCTCTTGGGTTCCAGTAAGTCCTAAAATCTGGGAATTGAGCTCTCTCCCTTGATTAGCACAGTAAAGCTGTTCTCAGAAAGGCTGGAAAGAGAATGGAATTTACCTTCCCTAAGATTGCCTGGGGGTCCTTCCACCCTTGTGTCCCCCACTAGTACATATTGTGAGTAGCCAACATGCCTAGTTTTCCAGAATTATACATGGTAAGGAATTTCCTCAGGAACAATCGTATTTGGAATTTTATCCCTGAATGGCACTTCCTTCCAATTTGGGGCTTAAATTTGATGTTAGACTGTAGTAAGAGTACTGTGCCTGGTAGAATGATGAGATGCATTTTGCATACAAGAAGCAGATGAACTTGAGGGATCAGAGTGCAGGAGGTAAACTCTGCCTCCATCACCTTCTAGTTTAAATTCTAATCCACAATACTTCTTAATGTGACTGGAATTCATAGTGAGAAATAGGGACTTCAGAAAAATAGGGTAGAAGAATGCAGTGTTGGTAGACCATAGACTGATATGACTCCTGTCCTTAGAAGAGGTTAGGACACAAGCAACCCAGAGACCAAGAGGAAGAACATGAGGGCGCTATGAGCGAGCAGCCTCTGCCAGCCAAGGAGAGCACCTTGGGGAAAAGTCAAACCCACCTTGTTTGGACATAGCCTCCTGAACTGTGTCAAAGAAACTTTCTGTTGCTTTAGTTATTCAGTATGGGACATTGTGCTCTAAGGCACAGATAGACCAGTGAGAAAATATAACAAGAAACTATGATGAAAATAGCCGTTAATTCTGAATGACCAGAGCAGATCCTGTGAGGGCAGAGAGCACAGCTTGTCCTGAGGTGAATAAGGGCACTTGGTCCCAAAACTACTGCAATATCCAAGGCATCATGGCAAAAAAAACCAAACATGAGTTTTTGACCTTTTGTCATCACCTGAGAGAGAGTCAGGGCTCCTCTGAGGACCCCCATGGTCACTGGTTACCCCAAATCTGTCTACTCAGGCAATACACAAATCTGGTCTCTGTGGAAGACGCATTGCCTTGCATCTTATACTACCTGTGAGGTTGTTTGGCAGAGCAGAGGAAGAGTTGCCCCAAGGGAAGTCTGAGGCTCAGCACTGGGGAGCTCCTGGGCATGAGAGAAAGCCCACTCAAGGGTTTGCTTTAGGAAGGTCAGTGTATCATTCCATTAATGGCTGTCTATTGGTCTTGACATGTGACTTGGAGACAGGCAGCTGCTCAGCCCTGGCTGAGAGGGTTGCACTATACATGGAGCACAACATATTCCCTTACTTTTTCTAAAGAAACAATAAACTGAGAAAGTGAGCATGCGCAGGGATGGTCAGCTGGTGGGGCAACTCAAGGGTGAAGAATTCACTGAGTGGGTTCCTGACGGGAAGTGGCCAGCCGTACTCGTGGTAAGAATAAGGCAGAGTGGTGCTGGCTAGGAATAGTCTTGCCCACTTCCTGGCAGGCTGGGGGTCAGGAATTACATGGGTTTATATTTCTTGATCAAAAAACTTCTTCTGTTTAATGGTGAAAAACGTTCTTTATTAATTAGGTTCAAGGAAGTACTAGAATAGTAGGTAGATGGAAGGTCTTAGTGGTTAGAACTCTAGAACTATTGTGTTAACCAACTAGAAGCAGGCATTGAAAAATAGTTGTTGTCACAGAAGCTGTACTTACCACTTGTTTCAAGTGTATAATTTAATAATTTTTAGTAAAGCATTTCCGGAATTGTATAGGCATCACCGCGATTCAATTCTGTCACATTTCTGTCTCCCCTGATATTCTCCCCATTTCTTCCTCTACCAGTTGAAATCCCTAATCTAGTTTAGGTCACTAAGATTTAGTTTCCCACACACATGTAAAAGGGGTCCTATACAGATCTTTTATATTTAGTTTCCTCCTCTTAGCTAAGAGTTTTTAAATCCATTCCTTTTTAATTGATACACTGACCATTGGGTGTTAATATTGCATGGTCGATAATTTATTCACTTTACAAATACATATTTCTCTCTTTTTTTTTATTAAGCATAATGGCATATAGACCTCAAGGGTTACAACTTCTTTAGCACACATCACAAATGACAATCTTTTTGATAATCTAGGGCTGGCAGTTTATGGATCTTTGCATTATGGGGGGAGGTTACAGGGTTTCACTATGCAGCTTGAACTGGTAGTTGTCCTCCTGTTCTCAGCCTCCCCAGCACTGGGATTATAGGCATGCACCACCTCTCCTGGTCTTGGCGGCTGGCTCAGTGTGCCCAGGGACAAGGTCAGCATGGCATGTGGTACCGGGGATTGGACTCTGGTCCCTGCACTTACCTAAGCAGGCCCTTAGTTTACTGAACTATCTCACTCGTCCTGGATCTTTGCGTTCTTGAATGGCCTTGAACCACAGAAGGCAAAGATGTCAAAGTATCCTGAGTCCACATTGAGAAGCTCTGTCCTGAGAATCAGGAGGTCCACCTTACTGGAGGAGAGGTGTTTTTTCTTAGTTTCCTTTTCTGACTTAATAGAGACTGAATGGAAAATAAGCCCGATGCTCAGCTTCACCATATAAGCAGAAGGAACTGAAATATACCTTCAATACCAGCCCCTTCTATACATTATCTTGTGCATGAGGGAACATCTACCTTATAGGTTGTGAAGTTCTGAGAAGCTATAACACATCCTCATCTCCAACAGACTACTGAAAGGAGGGTGGACACTTTCAATAAACATAATGCATCAAGAGACACCTTCAAATTTGGTTGGACAAATGCATGAGGTTCTTCTTTATTAATTTGTGTCATCTGATTAAAGTCCACTTTTTCTCTGCACCTGGGAGGCTGAGGTAGGAGGATCTCTATGATTTTGGGTCAGCTTGGGCTGCAAAGTGAATTCAAGGTCAGCTTGAACGATGCAGTGTTTATAATTCAAGTTTTGTGAGCCTGTCTCAAAAGAAGATAAATCAATAAAAGTTCATGTTACAGTCAGGGCTCAACCCTTCGATCTGAAAGTTAAGTTTTACACCCTTCAGTCTTTTCTGCCATGCCCCTACCATTTTGTATAGTTAAGTACGAGTCATTGATTTGGGTTTAAGATAATCATTGCATAAAAAGAAGCAGCTTCTTGCATCATTGTTACGCAGCGCTTCATCCTCCTTGAGCCACTTTTTGATCTGTTCAGAGTTTCTAGTCACCGGCGCAGTCTTGTTCAGAATGTAAGAAAATACTTTGTCTTCAAGAGTAGAAATGGCCGCCTGACATGGCCAAAGAGATCAGCACAAGTAAACATGATCAATGGGATGCACAGGGAGAGGGGCGCTGCTGCAAGTCGCAATCTTCCCTGCTGCGTTCTGTTCTGAATTTTACTGATGTTTTATAAAAATGAGATGGATGTTGATTTGATACTGGCTCCTTTGTATGGAAATAATTTCTTCACTATTTTTTCAACTACTTTTTTTTCCTGCTTTTTTATTTTTATTTTATTTTTGTTTTATTGAAGTACAAATATCAATGAGACAGCTTTAAGATATCTTGACAAGATGGATTTGATAAATTAATACATTGCAAATTGTTTTTATAATGTTTTGGTATTGTAGAACGTGCATACATGATATTATACTTACAGACATTATTATACCGTATGTCTCTTATCAGTAAATTAAGAGAGTATAGCTGTTTGCGTATCTTATTTTTTATACCTGAATTACATCAAAAATTCAATAATTAATACTTTCTACCTTGTTATTCTTATTATAAATAACTTCTGTGAATTCAACAATACACCAATGGTAAAGATTCTCTATTAGCTATGAGCTGTCCAGATGAGCTAGTTGCTCTCAATGGCCAGTGAAGAAAAAGATCAAAAGCAAAACTACAGAACAGATTGAGAAAGTGTACTGTTCATCTTTCTTTCTCATTTAGGACAGCTCGCTCTCATGTCCACCTCCTTCTAGGGCAGCACCTTTCAACATTATCCTGCACCTGGGGACATTGCTCAGTGGCATAGTGTCTGCCTGGCAGGAGAGAGCTCATGAGTTCTATTCTTGGTACCAATAAAATAAAATAAAATAAAATAAAATAAAATAAAATAAAATAAAATAAAATGAGGGATAATGTCTTCTCTTAAATAGCATTCTTCCATTCCAGTCCCTGCTCTTCTGTTTTCCTTAGCATCATGCCCCTAATTTGAACAGAAAGAACAACCTAGTAATAAATCTAAACTTTGAATACATTTTAGTCACATTATATTAGTAATGTTTTTAATGTGCTTATTAGTGAATTTTCCTTATATTACAAAATTTACAATATTTATTACTATTACACATAATGTTTTAATCATAGTGTTTAAAAGTCGCAAATGCCAGTTCTGTCAATTAGAAAAATTGTACATAGAGAGCTAGGTCTATCAAAGCAGCACAGGAAGAAATCACCAGCTGCGTCACTCACTCAGCACTAGTCATGCGCTGCTCCGCACGTGTGCAGTTCTTCTCCTCAGGACTGTCAGGCTGCTTGGAACCACCGTCACATCTCATTCATCTTGCTGTGTTTCCCCTGAATTTCACTGATGTTTTATAGAAGTGGGGTGTTGACTCCATGCTGGGTCCAATAGATGGAAATAATTTCTTCACTACTCTCAACTACTTGTAAAAAAATTCTGTGAATTCAACAATAAGCCAATGTTAGCTGTTGAGGTTGGTGACGTTAAGAAGCAGTGTAAATCCCATTGCTAATTGTAGTGCCATATTTTTGGGCATGGGCTAATTTGTATTTCTCCATGCTCAGTATTCTGCACAATTTGTGTATAATGCATCGAACTTGTGAGGTATGACTTTAACTTTTTTTAAAAAACTAGTTTAATAAAACTTAATTGTTCAACTATAAAAAAGTAGGCCAATGTTAAAAACTTCCTGTGAATTCAATAGCAAGACAATTTTAAAGATTCTCTATCAACTATGAGCTGTACACATCAGGTGTTTGTTTTGCAATGCTTGGTGAAGAAAGAAACTAAAAGAAAAATTATAAAACAGGCCAAGTGAAGGACAGCTCTGATGACTAGAGCAGTAATACAGATCAAAGGGTAGGAAGGTGACAAATACATTGGTTATTGAAGAATGCATTTTGTTATACAGAGGTAGAAATAAGAAGTAAAAATTTAAATCTGAAAATAGAGACAAACTAGGATGCTCTGATCCAGTATGTTCATTCAACATTTGAACAACCAAATAAATTTAAGGTCATTCAGATTTTATTTTATTTTATTTTTTTTTAAGAAAACTATTTATTTATTTTTTTTGAAGGAATGAAAGGTTTATTTAGCTCACAGTTAAGGCAGGTTTCAGTCCATACTTAGCTGGCTCCAAGGCAGAATAGCACAGGGCAGAGAGCAGCAACAGTTCATGACAGCAGAACAACAACAATACATCAAAGAGAAATAGCTAGCTAAAGAAAGTCCGTCTCTCTGTCTCGTATATTACATTCAGGCTCTCTGCCCCAGGCTGGGGGAAGTACTCACACCCATAATCCCAGCAGTACTAAAACCCATAATCCCAGCCTTGGATCATACATAATCCCAGTGGATCATGAGTTAATCACAAACTCTACAAGTCCCCACCCCATGACTACATGAGGTTTTGGGGGGACAACTAGACACGAACCATAACATTCCACCCCTGGACCCCCAAAGTCTCATGCACATCCTTTTGTGTAAAAGACATTTTAGCCTATCTCTAAGAGTTGCCGAAGTCCCAACAGTTTCAGCATGGCTAAAAAGTCAAGTTCCAAGTCTCCTCCAAGATCTAAGGCAAACTCTTAGCTGTGAGTTCCTGTACAAAAGAAAAATTAACATGTCCAACATTAAAAGGCACAAGATAAACATTACCAGTCCAAAAGTCGCAAACGACAGGGGAATACAAAACACTGTGACCAACACAAGGCCAAAATCCAGAAGGGAAAACATTAAATCCCATAGTTCCAACTGGAACAT
>PVKA01053593.1:0-11164 GCA_004027165.1 Ctenomys sociabilis | reverse complement strand
TTTTCAGATCAGCAGTCCACAATAGAAGTGGGCCATCCACAGAAGTTGTTGACTTAAGCCATTCACAGCTCATTATATTAATATGACTTTACTTTATATACCTCCATTTTTATACTTTTCTGTGAGATGGTTAAGACAGACTTAAAGCAAGACCTATATAACGAGAAATATAAGTTTTGTATCAGATAAGGTCAGTCAGGTACCCTCAGGGTTTATCCTGTAACCTTATACTGCACTTTGTAGATCCCTTGTCAGTGTCTACCTTGTGTGGGGTGAGCTTTTTTTGAGGCAAGGTCTACTTGTGTAGCTCAGGCTAGCCTGGAACTCAGCTATCCTCCTGTATGCCTGCTTCCTGTGGCTGAGATTGCAGATACGCCTCCACCTGGCTCACCAGCACTGAGTTTGTTCTGGTCTGGTCTGGTTTGGTTCAGTTCAGAGACAAGATCTCACTATGTATTTCAAGCTGGCCTTAAACTATGTAGTCGGGCTGGCCTGGAATTTGTGTGGATCCTCCTGCCTCAGCCTCCTGGGAACCAGGATTGTGGATATACACCTCTATGCCCAGCTTTTTTCTCTGTCCCTTTTTGGTTTATTTTGATTTTGATTTATTTTATGTTTTTTTGCCAGCTTAACCTGCCTTGGGGGCGGGACGGGCATGGTGTGTGGTGCCTTGAACCTGCCTAAGCTTGCCTAAGAGGTACTTTAGACCACTTTATTTATTTACCAGCTTTATTTATTTTGCTTTTGAAACAGTGTCTTGCTTCCTAAGTTTCCATGACTGTGTTTGAACTTGTGATCCTCCTGCCTTGGCCCTCAGCCTTCCAGAGCACTGGAATTAGACCTGCGCACGCAGGCCGGTGTGCCTGTGGGCAAGAGCTCTTCCATTGAGCAGCTCCCTAGCCCTCTCCTCCTCTTTCTCCATGAACAATGTAACCACAGGGTTATGTATAATTTCGCAGAAGCCCCTGCTTTTTCTCCACTGATAACACCTTTCATCGAAAACATATACTAGTACTCACACCCTCCCCTGAAAAAAATCTTTGTTTACGCTGCTGTTTCAGTCACCATGATCAGTTGTGGTCCAAAAATATTAAGAGAAAATTTCAAGAAAAGGGGCCAGGGAGATGGCTCAGGGGACTAAGTGCTTCCCTGGCAAGCACAAGAGCCTGAGTTCAATCCCCAGTTCTGTTTTTAAAAAAAAAAAAAAAAAAAAAAAAATTCCTAAATTTTAAAGAATGCCCTGTTCTGAGCAGCATGGTGAGATCTTGCACATCAGTGACGACTCCCTGCCCTGGGCAGTTGCCATTCTTGGTCCGGGGCGTCCACAATGGGTGCACCACCCTCCTGCTGGTCAGCAGCTAGCTAGCTTCCATACTGCTGTGCCTGCTGGGGCCAGGAGCCCCGCCTGTCCTCAGGGATGGTCCTGACATGTGAGAGGAGAGGTGCTGGTGACTCAGGCCTGTCAACGGGAAGCTCAGCAGCGCTGCCTTTCAATGAGAAGGTGACAGGAAAACGAGGCCTCTGGAGACGGAGAGATCACATGCATGTAAGTTTTATTGTTGAAGATTATTATGAATATTCTAGGCTTTTTTTTTCTGTATTTGGTGCAGAATATACAGGGTGATCAGAGTCTCACTACATAGATCAGACTCATTGTGATTCTCCTGTTTTCAGTCTCAGAAGCGCTGGACCCCCCACGCCCAGGCTCTCAGGGCAGGCCAGGGATCAAACTCCGGCCACTGAGCTTTGCCTAAGCAGGTGCTTTAGTCTGCTGAGCTATCTGGCCTGCCTGAATATTCTATTTTATTATTGTTTATTTTTATTAATCTCTTGCTGTGCCCAAATTATAAATTAATCTTTATCAGAGGAATAACAGCACGTTGCCTATGAGCACATAGGCAAAAAGCACAGCATGTCCAGAGTTTGTATTGTTCTTGGTGCTGAGACACAATACCTGACACGCACAGTTTAAAGGGATGATGGTTTATTTGGCTCACTCAAAGGTGGGCTGGCTCCAAGGCAGGATTCCATGGCGGAGAAGCATCACGGAGAAGCAACAGTCCATGGCAGGGCAAGGAAGGAGAGGGGGATGGTGGGAGGAGAACCTCAGGCCCACCCAGGGACCTCCTCCTCCAACCAGGCTCTGCCCCACCTCGGGCCAGTCCACACATGCACCCAAGGGCTTCAGAGGCCTCACGTACTGGCAGAAGTTCCAAGCAGCCAGGGGCACGGAGCTGTGTGCCCTATGACAGGCCACATCAAAGTCACATCTTCTCTGAGGATCATACTATCAGGAGAGAATTACCCTCCCCAGCTTTCTTCTACACATTATCTTTGTATCCTTAGTAAAGCACTTCCTACCACCTCTTACCTCCTTGCTTCCCTCCACAAATTAGGTCCCTACAGGGGATAAATGGCCTTTGTGCCTCCAGGATGCCTCCATCGGAAGCACCTCACAGGAAACAGCCAATCCGTGTTTGGTGCATTCGATTTTAGACTTAATGGATGTTAAGCAAAAAATTAAAAATAAGAATTTGTGAGCCAGGCACCATGTACACACCTGTAATCCTGGCTATCAGGAGGCTGAGACAGGAGGATCATTGCAAGTTGAGATCAGTGTGGGCTATAAAGTGAGCTCAAGGCCAGCTTGAAATACATAGTGAGACCTTGTCTCAAAAAGACAATAAATAAATATTAAATTAAAAATGAGAATCTGGGGCCAGAGAGATGGCTCACTGGAATAAGCATCTCCCTGGCAAGCACAAGGGCCTGAGTTCAATCCCTGGTTCCTCCAAAAAAAAGAGAGAGAGAGAGAATCTGTGAGCCAGGCATGATGGCTCACATCTGTAAGCCCATCACTAGAGAGGTTGAGGCAGGAGGAGCTCAGAAAGCTTAAGACCAACCTTGGGGCTGGGGAGATAGCTCACTGAAATAAGTGCTTGCCTGGCAACTGCAAGGTTCTAAGTTTAATCAGTCCCTGGTGCCACAAAAAGAAAAAAAAAAAAAAAAACCTGGGCTGCATAGTGAATCCAAGGCTAGCCTAGAATAAATGGCAAGACCGTGTCTCAAGTGATCAATCTATCAATCAGTAAATGGATGTTTGGGCAGGGCATGTACCTCAGTGACAGAGAACTTGCTTAGCAATGGATGAGGGCCCTGAGTTTGATTCCCAGCATCACAAAAACAAAGAAGTTTTGTTTTTGTTTTTGTTTCTAGTCTTGTTTATTTTGTGGTACTGTAATCCCAGACTGAGGCAGAAGGATCATTGCAAGCTTGAGGCCAGTCTGGCCTACAAAGTGAGCTCAAGGTCAGCTTGAACTACATAGCAAGATCTGGTCGTTTTGAGAAAAAAGAAAAAAAAAATTAAATTTTGAGCCAGGGTCTCACTAAGTCATTAAGCTTCCCAAGTCGTTTGGCTGTTTTGTCCTCCTGCCTCAGCCTCCAGCACTGTGATTATAGGGGTGCCCCCACCTTGCTTTGGGGTGTGTGGAGGAATCTCCCTTGTTCCCTATCTCTCCATGTTCTCTCTGGCTCCTGCTCCTGTTGTTCGGGGATGCCAGCTCCCATACTGTGACAGCCACGAGCCCTGCCTGGCGCCCCACAGTGACTGTGCTATCTGGGGCCTGCAGGACTGAGCTGAGAGCCAAGCTGAAGCCAGGGAAGGCCATGCCAGCGCCACCCCCATGAGATCCTGTCTCAAGACCCAACCACCAGCAAAGACTCCACGCTTGCTCCCTTTTTGTGGCTTGAGTCTCTTGGGGCTGAGGACTGAACCGGGGCCTCGGATGTGCTAAGCGTGAGTGCTGCCATCGAGCTACATGGCCACCACTTCCTTTCTTCTTAAAGTTCCCAGTTCCAGCAACAGAGAGTAGTCTCAGAGCATCTAAAGGGTAGAGAGAAGAGTGAGAAAGTCCCCCTCTGCTAGCCGGGCGTGGTGGCGCAGGCCTGTTATCCCAGCACTCGGGAGGTGGAGGCAGGAAGATTGCCATGGGCTCAAGGCCAGCCTGGGCTGCATAGCCAGACCTTGTCTCAAAAAACACACACAAAAAAAAAGAAAAGAAAAATAGAAGGCCACTCACTTTCTGTTTCCCCTCCTGTCTCTCAGGGGAAGAGTATAAAATTTCCTACTCTTAACCGCCATTGAGGGGCTACAGATGCAGCTCAGTGGCACTGTGCCTGCCTGGTTGAGGGCAAGGTCCTTAGTTCTATTCCTGATACCAAAAAAATAAAAATAAGTAAATCTTAGCCTTTGTTGTTCCTCAGAATTCATTGATTTGGGGAACAGGGTTGGGTGTACCAGACCCCAGCAGGTTAGGAGTTACCTTACCTCCCCAGCATCATTTGAAGGTCTTGTGTCATCCTAGGGGCTGGGACCAGATAAGTACAAGGCCAAGGTCGGCTTTCAACAATCCCTTTGGGGAGTGTCCCCACAGCCCCCAGACAACCCCTTTCAGCAGGTAATAGCCAGGAGGTATTGAACCCTTTGTTTCACAGCAGGTACGGGTACATCTTGGGGGGTGGGAATATTATAGGCAACTGAGTTAGGCAAAAATATTATAGGCAGTGAGATAGGGCTGGGCCGTAGGAGTCATCAAGTGGGATGAGAAGGCGCCAGAACTGAGGCTGGAAGCACCTGACTGAGATTAAACCACAATGAGCAGATCTGCATATTTCCCTAAGGTAAATGGAGTTGGAAACACTTGGTGCTACCCTTTTGAGATTTCCCCTATCAAAATAAACCATTATCGCATTGGGGTGGGCCAGCTTCTCCTCTGGGGCTGAAAGTAAGGCTCAGCCTAGAACTGAACCCACTAACACCAAAATCAGAAACCAGGGGTAGGGGTACATACCTGTGATCCCAGTACTGGGAAGTCCAAGGCAGGACTGCCATGAGTTGGAGGCCAGCCTGGGCTAAAATATTACAGGCAGTGAGACAGGGCTGGGCCCTAGCAGTCAGCACGTGGGATTAGAAGGCACCAGAACTGTGGCTGGACGCACAGTTAAATCACAATGTTGAGATCTGCATACTTGAGACCCCCCCCTCCAAACAAACAAACAAAACAAAACAAAAAGAACCCCATCAAAATAAGTAAATAAATAACAATTGGTACATATTAATTGTAAAAAACAATGAACTTAGCAGAGCATGGTACCACAGGTCTGTGATCGCTTCACACAGGAGCCTGAGGCAGGAGGATCACAGTGAGTTCAAGGCCAGCACAGACAGGTAGGGAGACTCTCTCTCCAACAAACAAAGTTTAAAAACAAGAGCCTTGGGGCCAGGGAGATGGCTCAGTGCAAGGGCCTGAGCTCACAACCCGGTTCAGCCAAAAAAAAAAAAAAAAAAAAAGAAGAAGAATATTTTAAAAAAAGAAAAGAGCCTGTATTATTTGTCAAGGTTAATGATGGCCTCCCAGTACGCTTGCTACGTGACCTGTTTCCCCATTGGATCAGCATTGCCTAAGCAGCCACGCTTGTAATCTTATTCGTTGATTATGATTTTGTACCCACCTCTTGATTTTGTCTCTACCTGTGTAAAATGGAGTCCATGGCAACACACTTTGTGGGCTCCCCTCTGTCTCTCAGGAGCTGTCTCTCCCTTAGTAAAGTTTCCTATACTTAAAAATTAATAAAGTTTAAGAGAATTTATTGGAGAAGGGGGTGGGGCCTGGGGGCAGGTTTGATCAAACTGTTAAAAGTACCTGTGAAAATCTCACAGTGAAGACCCCTATGGAACTGCATAGCAAGACCATGTTTCAAAAAGCAGAAAGAAAGAAAGAAAAGAAAGAAAGAAAGAAAGAAAGAAAGAAAGAAAGAAAGAAAGAAAGAAAGAAAGAAAGCAAGCAAGCAAGCAAGCAAGCAAGCCAGTCAGCCAGATGTGGTGGCACATGCCTGTAATCCCAGAATTTGGGAAGCTGAAGCAGGAGGATCACCATGAGTTCAAAGCCAGCCTGGGTTGCATAGTGAATTGAGGGCAGCCTAAAACACATAGAGATCTGTCTCAAACAAGAAATTATAATAAAGTAGGATTAATTCATATCAGTGCCCACTCGACCCTGTGAAATCGGTGCATAGGTAGCCCCCCCGCCATGTCACAGCACGTGAGTTGTACTGCTGTGGAACTCTAGCTCACAGCCCCTTGGAGCAGGCCCGCAAGTCACTTCTGAGGAACTCATGTTTTGCAGAGATATAAGCAATAACACATTTTTATGACAGCGTGGTCAATCTCTTAAAGAAAAGGGAGAGGTTTATGACAGAAAGTGATAAAGTTTTAACTACATGTGTGTGGTTAACTCCCGGTTTGAACTATTCAAGTTAACTTCTACCTATATTTATGAGCTCGATTGCATAATCTATAAAGTTTACAGGAAGTATCCGGAAGATAAGGTTACATAGAAAAGTTATTTAAGTTTGAAAATAAACCACAGCTTTTCACATTGGGAAACGATTTCCATAGAAAGCTTTCTAACACCAGTGAATCCATCATTCGTTTTTATTTTATTTTATTTTACTTTTCCCGATTGACATCAATCGATTGATTAGTGTCTGAATGTGCAGCGCCCTGGGTTACACAGCAGAGGAAAGGCAGCTGCAGGGATTGGTAGGTAGGGAGCTGGGGGTGGCCGGTTGCATTAAAGGTGAAGCGGGATGTGGCACGGGACTGAAGTTGTCCCAGGCATGAGGATGACTTGCTCATATTCCCTGCTTCCTCCGCGAGTGTCACCCAGCGAAGGGTCCCTTTTCTACTGACACATGGTGCTTGATCAATAGGCCCTGCATTTGCTGTAAGAAATGACCTTTTATGGTTAATGTGTAACTGATTATCATTCTGTCGTGGCCTACGTTTTACAGTAGACGCATACTGCTGAGTCCACTCGGCCCCCCCGAGCACTCAGTACCGGCCCAGCACCTCCTTCCTGGGGTCACAGTGCGCACCCCTGCGCTCTGCTTCTGGCTGCAAAGTGGCTTCCTTCTGCTGGAGCAGGAGGCCTCGTCGTGCCTGCCCTCTCCCAGAGACCATGGCTACGGTGCTGACCAATGCAAGGAAAAGTGAAGCTGGAAACCAGCCTCTAATGCTGCCAGCAGCAGCGTTGAATGATAACGTGGCAGAAGAGGAACTACTTCCAATCTAATGAAGGAAAATTACCCTGAAGTCTTTGTTGTGGAAAATTAAAACTAATGACATGTTCATGTTGTAATATAAAACTGCCTGTAACCTAATTTCCCAGTGTGAAATGCAGTTTATTTTCAAACCTAAATAACTTGTCCATTTGAATAATTTGCTTTTCCCCATTACTGAAAATTTAAAAAAAAAGCCACTTACTGCAACCCCCTTTCTGTTCCATTAATTGTCAAGAACTAACCAAAGGAGTTCTCTTGTTTTCCCTGTGATAATTTTAACGGATTAGCTACTTTTTAAAAAGTCTTCATATGTATGCGTGCGCCATCTTTTTTGGCCGGGCAGGAAGTTTGAAACAGGGTCCAACGTAGTTCAGGCTGCGCATGATCTCACTGTGTAATCTAGGCTGCCCACAAATTTACTGTGATCCTCCTGCCTCAGCCTCCCTGTCCTGGGATTACAGGCCCTCACCATCACGTCCTGCTGTGCCTGCCACTTTTGAAATAAATGTAAATCAAATGTGTGTGCTTATTAAATTCCCGATGGCCTGTTCCCTGTATTTCCTCAACTTAGCAGCGGTTGTTTTTTGTTTTTTTTTTGTGAGGACAACGGACTCCCCCGGGTCCTTCACACTCTACTGTGTAAGACGGCACTGGCAGAGCCCGGGATTACAGGCCGGGGAACAGAGCCAGGCACACTCTCCCTGGCTGCCTGCAAACCTGGCTGGTGTTCTCCACCCCCAGGCTACTTGGAATGGAGGGTAGGCTGCACAGCTAGGGCTACCATGATTAGGAAACAACAGAGCACAGAATGCTTCTGAATGTGCTAACTCAGTACAGTTTGAACCACATCTCTCTCAGAATCAAGTAGAGTTTTGGAACCCTGAGTTTGGAGGTTCCCAGGATTGAAAAGAATCCTCTCAGGGTGAAGGGTAGCACTGGGGCCAAGGGGGGTCCTCGTGGGGGTGGTGGGAGCCCGCAGGCCCCCAGGCCCTGCGTGGTAACCCAGGCAATCGATGGCTTGCAGCGTCGGCCTCCGACGGGGCCCCATCCGCGGCCAGGCTTTGCCACACACCATTTCATAAAGCATGCAGCGCACACGACACCTCCACACAAGATTTCAGCCTGAGGTTGAGAAATTCTTCCTCCTATCTAAGTCAGTCATCCTATCTGCTGGCCTTTAGCAATCGCGTTTCCTCCCTTTTTGGGCGACACTTAACATTCTTCACACTAACACACATCTTCCTACAGGGACAACTGAAACCCAGCCTAATGCAACAAAACAAAAAACAAGGAGACTTTTGGTTAAAAAAAGAGAGAAAAAGACAAAGCACCCTTTTCCATACTATGCTCCTCTATTCTGACTGGATTATTTATCTGATTGTCAAATTCAGAAACAAGATCTGAGGACCTGGCCTTAGGTCAATGACAGAACCTTTGCCTAGTTTATTGGAGACCCCGGTTCAATCCTTCCCATGTAGAGTTCTTAGATATTGTCAGAGAAAAAGTGGCTTTTGAGGGGCCAGCATAATTAGTAAGTGCATCTTTGTTACATTAAAACATTACTTTTTTTGTGTGTGTGGTACTGGTGATTGAACTCAGGACCTTGTGCTTGCCAGGCAAGCAATTATTCTACTGAGCTATCTCCCCGGCCCAAGACATTACCTTTTTGCTGGGGGTGGTGGCCCATGCCTATAATCCTAGCACTTGGGAGGCTGAGGCAGGAGGATTGTTGTGAGTTCGAGACCAGCCTAAGCTACAAAGTGAGCTTATGGCCAACCTAAACTGCAAAGTGAGACCCTGTCTCAAACAAAACAAAAATTACCTTTTTCTTCTATGCCTTATAGGGAAAATAAAACCTTAAAGATAAATCCAATTTTTCTGTCAGATACATTTTTTGAGCCATGTGAACATTACTGAAAACACTAATAATTATAGCTTTTTGGCAGCTTGGCCTAAAATAATCTTCCTACTATAATTAGATTTAAAGGGAGAACTAAAAAAGACCTTCCATAAAATGCTGTCACAAATTCCCTCCAAAACTGCTCGCCTGTAATTAAGGTGCATTTACAGATCTGATATTCCTTTAACAGAGGTATTAACATTACAAAGAGCAATTATTCATGGTCAAACAAAGAAGATTCCAATTCTCTGATCAAAGCCCTAATCTCTTTTACAATTGTTGTTTCTGAAGTGTCTTCAAATAGAACAAACACATCCACTGAGTAAACAGGTACCTTGTGGGCTAATTTGGTGTTTCCAGGAACTGAAGGGTTTCCCACAAGTCTCAAACTGTGTAGGGGCAATAGCCCGGCTCCCTTTCAAAACCCGGATGGGCAGATGCTAAGGAAGGACTTGAAAAAAGACACATTCCAAACGTGGTGTTCAGTATCAAAACGGTTGTAACATAAAGGTCATTTTACATGTTTCATACAGCCTTCTATTCTCCAAGTTTCTTTTGAAAATGTCAACAAGATTTTACAATGATCAAAGGCAGGAAAACAAAGACACTGGTTAAGTGGAAGATTTCTGACTGTGAAATGAGAAAATCAGAGTTTCGGTGCGTGCCTTCTCTGGCTTGGAGGCGCCGAGCACATTCCTGACAGTCCTCAACCCTTCTTCCCTAGGGCCTCTGTACAAGTAAAAGCACCATTCCAGTAGAGGACACCACACGCTGAGGTTACAACAGGTTTTTAAAACTCGCTATTGCCCTTGAATAATATCCTCAAGATGCTGAAGAGTGAAAAGAAAAAAAAAAAAATTCTCTTCCAGTTTTACAGACCCTGTCCATGCAGCGAGCTCTAGTTCAAGAGTTAAACAAGTGTCTTTCCTAAGGGCCTTGCACACCACTCTGAATCCCGGAATCAAGAAGCATGTGATGTGTGTCAGACATCTGACAGACCTGCTTTGTCCCCAGGCAACTGGAGAAACCAGTGTCCCTTTGAAACATGCTGGGCTGCGCTGTCCTCGGGTAGAGGGCAGTTCGGCCTCTCTGGGAAACACACTTTTTGGTGTATATCATTTGGTAGAAATGAACAAGTGAACACCAGTACAGTGTCATAATGTTGTAGGCAGCTGAATGAGATAGAAATATTACAGGCAGGCAGACAGGGAGACAATATGGAAGACAAGGTGACTTTGCAACTTTGGAAGGGACAAACTTCTGCCCCCCCCCCCCCCCCCCCCCCCCCCCCCCCCCCCCCCCCCCCGTGGGCCAGACCTCAAGACAAAAGACTAAACAAATAGAGCCATATACTTCCCTAGGGATGGGCATCAGGGATTGATATTCTGTATAGGTATTTATCACCTTGAAAGAGCCCTAAAGAGTCTCTAGCCCAACCCTCAACAGGAAGAGACCCTTTCCCTATTTATACCTGCTTGCTATAAGACTCACTTCCCCATTTGGTACTTGATTTAATCCATTTTACCTGAGCAACCATGCTTGTAATTTCATTGATCGACCATTATTTTGTCCCACCTCATGCCCACCTAACAAGTTCCTTGTTCTCCCACCACCTTAAACCCACCTCACTGCATGGTTTTACTCCACAAAAGGCCCTGGAAGAGACAGCATCCTGGGGACCACCTGCTCTTACCCTCCTTCTGTCTCTTTTTTTATGGTTTGTTTTTGTTGTTGTTTTGAGACAGGTTCTCACTATGCAGTTCAGGCTGGCCTTAAGCTCACTTTGTAGCTCAGGCTGGTCTCGAACTCACAACAACCCTCCTGCCTCAGCCTCCCGAGTGCTGGGATTACAGGCCTGCGCCACCACACTTGGCTCTTGTCTGTCCCTTTCTAGGACAGAAGCTTTCTTTCTCCAATAAATGTATTCTGCTCTTAAGTTCCGAAAATTCATTCTTCGGTTTTAGAGAACTTGAACTTTTTTTTTTTTTTTTTTTTTTTTTTTTGTCTTTTTGAGACAGGGTCTTCCTATGCAGTTCAGGCTGGCCTTGAGCTCACTTTGTAGCTCAGGCTGGTCTCGAACTCACAACAATCCTCCTGCCTCAGCCTCCCAAGTGCTGGGATTACAGGCATGCGCCACCACGC
>PVKA01053592.1:0-11169 GCA_004027165.1 Ctenomys sociabilis | reverse complement strand
CCAATTCAGAAATGGGCATCTGAGATGAATACACACTTCTCAGAGGACGAAATTAAAGAAGTGAACAAATATATGAAAAAATGCTCCACATCGCTAGCCATTCGTGAAATGCAAATAAAAACAACACTGAGATATCATCTCACTCCAGAAAGAATGGCTATCATAAGGAAATCAACCAACAACAAATGTTGGAGAGGTTATGGCGAAAAGGGAACACTTCTCCACTGCTGTACACACCTTTTCGCACTCGAATCTTGTCTCTGGTTTCAGATTTGGGGGAGGCAGGAACTTGAATTTGAGGCCATGTTAGTGAAATGTGACCAGATGAAGGAATCTTCAAAGCATTATGCCACGTAAAAAAATTCGGATATAGATCTCATACTGCATGACTTATTTATGTGGAAAATCCAGAGCAGACAAATCCATACAGACAAAACGGGCTGAGCGGACAGGGGGCAACTGCCTGGTGTGCGGGTATTTCCTTGGCAGTAATGAAAACATCTTGAAACTAGACAGCAGCGATAGCTGCACAACTCTGTGAATGCACTAAATGCCACTGAAAGCCTCGGCAGCCGAGGAGAGCGGGAGGCGGTGGCGGCGGCGGGAAGATGCTGCTCTTCCGTGTAAATTGCAATCGATTAGGGATCGGTTCTCAGACTCAAGTTAGAAGTGAGATTTCAGATAAGTGAGGCCGGCACTGCTGCTCTGAACACCTCAGAAGGGGAGAATGGGTTTATCAGGAGTGAAAAAGAAGAGCTTGCTAGGAGTCAAAGAAAATAATAGAAAGTCCAGCACTAGGGCTCCTTCTCCTACCAAACAAAAGGACCGCTCTGATGAGAAGTCCAAAGATCGCTCTAAAGACAAAGGGGCCACCAAGGAGTCCAGCGAAAAGGGCCGCGGCAGGGGTAAGACCCGGAAGAGGCGCAGTGCTTCCAATGGAAGCAGCAGTCCCAGGTCTCGGTCCAGCTCAACTTCTAGCTCAGGCTCTAGTACAGCACAGGCTCCAGTTCCTCTTCGGCATCCAGCTGCTCTGGAAGCTCCAGTACATCTCGAAGCTCTAGCTTGAGCAGCTCCTCTGGCTCTTCCGGGCCTTCTCGGAGCCGCCATGACAACAGGAGGCGTTCCTGCTCTAACGACCTAAAAGAGATGAAAAAGAGAGGAAAAGGCGAAGCCCTTCCCCTAAACCCACCAAAGTGCACACTGGGAGGCTTACCAGGAATGTGACCAAGGACCACGTCATGGAGATATTTTCTACCTATGGGAAGATTAAAATGATTGATATGCCTGTAGAAAGCATGCACCCTCGTTTATCCAAAGGCTATGCATATGTGGAGTTTGAGAATCCAGATGAAGGTGAGAAAGCACTGAAGCACATGGATGAAGGAGAAATTGATGGTCAGGAGATCACTGCTACTGCTGTGTTGGCTCCCTGGCCTAGGCCGCCACCCCGGCGATTCAGCCCTCCCAGGAGAATGCTGCCACCACCTCCCATGTGGCGCAGGTCACCTCCACGGATGAGGAGGAGGTCACGCTCCCCAAGACGCAGGTCCCCTGTACGCAGGCGGTCCCGTTCTCCTGGCCGCCGCCACAGGAGACGCTCTAGCTCCAATTCTTCTCGATAAGGAGCTCACCCCTGTAACTTATGTCTCACTCAGCTCAGTTTTGTCACTTCTCTAGCCTAAAGTGGTGCAGTAGAAGAGGATCCCTAATGCAGGCGGACTTCAAAGGCAGCAGTGGAAACACTGTCTTAAGGCGGGTTCTGGCTGTAGAAGTGCTCTTGGTTTAGGCTTGTGTCCACAAAAGCACCCAACAGTTTTCTGTCTAGGAAGTCCACCCATTTCCACCCATCTTCTGAGAATCTCTTCAGTGGCAGAGCCTGTAGGAATGAGCAAGCCTCCGAGTCGTGGAATGCCCCAACCTTTCCAGATGATTGGGGGAGCTATATGCAGTCTGGCTTTATCTTGGGGACCAATCTTCCTTTCCCATGAGGCCTGACCCTTTGATTCCTGCTTGAGTCCTCCAGCATCTGGGGTCAAATACCCAGAGAAAGAATACACCCCCACACTTTAGTTGCCATAAATGGTTCTGTCTTCATATTCTCACCTACACCCCTGCCCATTTGTCTCCTTTACTCTGAAATATTGATGAGCAGTTTGGGAGCCAGCTTTGCAGGTCGTCATGAGCCCGCCCCCCATTTCACCTGCATTCAGTAGTGGTCCTGCAGGTTATTTTGGCACCATGTACATTGCTTTTTTTGGCTTTTATTGTACAGTCAGTGCTATAAAATTTGAGTTTTGTAACTTTGTAGTATTTTAGATAAGGTTGTGTTTCTACTTTGTTGTGTAGAGTAAAGGAATTGAATAAACCTAGGAATAGAATGTGAAAAAAAAAAATGCCACTGAAATGTGCACTTCAGTATGGCTTGTTCCATCATGTGAAACTTACCTCAGTAAGAAAAATACATACCTGGGGGAAATTCAGCAGGGATGGTGAGAGCCACACACAACACAGCATCTGCAGCCCTTCACCGGGGCTTGGCAGTCACCTGCTTCAGGTTGGGCCACGGTACATTGCCCTTTGGCCATCAGAAGTCTGACCCCACCTTTGCATGCCAGTAGCTCTGAAGAGAGAAATCGATGGGGAAGAATACAACATTTTCTGAAATATTTCCTGAATGGGTTATATTCTCTTCCTTTTCTTCTGCAGGGAGCTGATAATAGAGCCAGTTTGTGCTTTTCCTCTACTGCCTTCAATCAGTTCCAAGAGCTCCTACAAGCTACAGACTTATCTCAAGGACCAAGAAGCCTTGGCTTTGCTCCAGGGCTCTGCTCTCTCAGCTGTGCCTCGCAGGCTTAGGGCCAGAGCCTTCAGCATCCTTAGCAGCGCTGCTGAACAGGCCTTCCTCAGTATCATTTCCCATGATATTTGCCCAAAGAGCTTTGGAGCTGTTACTTGAACTTTCGTTTTTGTACTCTGAGTCCCACACTATTAACATCCACACAACCGCTTGGGAGCTTAATGCTGTTCTTAAACTTTGCAATAACCTGACAATCATTTAAGGAGACAATCACCACCTTTCCTCGCCTTCTCTTTCTACTTGTCTTCTTTTCCAGACATAAAGGAGAGCAGAAACGTGCTGAGAATAAACTAAACATCTTCTGGAGAGCAGTCATTTTCTGTCTTAAAATTTCTAACACTGCAGTCTGTGCACACACTAATCTCATGTAAATCATTTATCAAAAGCAAAAGCCACGCTCACGGTAGCACCTCTTCTGCATCAGTGGTATTCCAAACACTGTCAGAAGAATTCTTCTAGAGCCCACAGCCATGGGAAATACTGCACCAAATATTCTCTTCTCCCACTTAATAAAGTAGTATGAATATTACATTTTTTCTGCTGATTCACTTAACAAACGTTTTTCTAAGTTCTTCAGAATACTATGCCCAGTACTCAACAGACAAAAAATAAGAAACAAAAATATAAAATGAAAGAACTCAAGTATATTTTGAAAAAGTCTTCTAAACCTGGGTAGAGAATAATGACCCAACCAGGTCAGTAAGCTAGCACCTCAAGACCCGGTTTCCAATGCAGTAGGCAATTCTTCTGAGCATCCTTCAATCACTCCTACATGTGTAATAAGTGCCTGCCTTAGCTACTTTTCTCTTATTACTGAGACAAAATACCCAACACCTAAAGGAAAGGAAGGATTTATTTAGCTCAGTTTGTGGAGGTTTCAGTCCAGAATCAGCTGGCTCCAAGGCAGGGTGGCCTTGGTGAGGGGCAACACTTAAAGCAACAGAAAACAGAAAAAGCAGCAAGAGCAAAAGGGAAAAGAGAAAGGGTCGGCCAAATAGCTCAGCAGTTTGAAGCAACTGCAAGCAGATGAAGGGGCCAGGGGTTCAATTCCCGAGCATGCCATGCTGGCCCCGCCCCCAGGGCATGCTGAGTGCCACGCACACCTGTAATCCAAGCTCTTGGGAGGCTGTAAACAGGCAGATCAATATGAGTCTGATCTAATAGTGAGACCCTGAACACCCCGTATACCCTTCCCTAAAAAAAAACAAAACGTGGGGGGAGAGCAAGCCTCTTTTCCTCTCTTATATCATAGACAGGCAGCCCCCATTACGGGGACTGTAGCACTCACACCATCTTGGTGCCCTCCTCTTGCACAGGCTCAGGATGTTTGCAAAATGAGTCCCTTGATTTTTTTTTTTTTTTTTTTTTTGGTCTTTTTGAGTTTTAAGTAGTTTTGTCTTTTGTGTAGTTCAGGCTGGTCTTGAGCTCACTTTGTAGCCTCGGTTGGTCTTGAACTCACAGTGATCCTCCTATCTCGGCCTCCTGAGTGATGGGGTTGCAGGTGGGCACCAATGTGCTAGCCTTCCTTACCTCTCTTCTTATTCATCCCTGCCTCCAACAGTGCTGCCTGTAGCACCGACAGGGCTGTGCTATGGTTTGTGTGCAGACGTTCCCCCTCCGAAGCCTCTCATAGTCACTGGAGTTTGTGATCCATTAGTGTGGGTGCGGACACTGCACCTGCCCTGGGACAGGTAACTTGCATTGCAATGTAAGGAGGGGACAGAGGCTAGCTGGCTGCCTGGGCTGCTTTCTGTTCTTTGCCAGGTGCCAGGCTGCCTTGGAGTCAATGGAGTATGGACTAAATTAGTCCAATAACTGTTGGGGTTTTGTTGTTTTGTTTTGTTTTTTGTTGGAACCAGGGTTTGAACTCAGGCCCTCGCGCTTGCCAAGCAAGCGCTTATTCTCCTGAGCCATCTTCCCAGCCCCAACCTCCAGTAACTGTGAGCTCAATAAACTTTTCCTTCCTTCATTTTGAATGTCGGATATTCATCCCAGCAACAAGAGAAAAGTAACTAAGATTAATTCACGAGGCTGTAGTTCCAGCTGCAGATGGTCAAGCAGGGCCTCAAGGAGCTCATGTCCTGGATAATTTTTATTTTGTTTCATTTTTAAATCTTTTTGAGACAGGATCTCACTGTACAGTTCAGTGGCCTTGAGCTCACTTTGTAACCAAGGCTGGTCTTGAACTCACAATGACCCTCCTGCCTCAGCCTCCAGAGTGCTGGGATTACAGGTGTATGCCACTACGTTCAGCTTATAGACTTCTAAATTCCTCCAAATTAACATGATGTATCAAACATTACAGTCCCCAGCCTGTGAACAAGTCCCGTTCTGGGAGAACAGTAGTAAGTTGGATTTGTTCATAAGTACAACAGAGTCTTATATGCCTTGACATGATTATACAATATGAAGCAGAGACAAACAAACCTCCACACATAAACACACTAAGTCTCTGAGCATACTCTGCAATTGTACACCATCACACTGCACAGTAAGCACACAGCAGCACACCTGTGGTGGTGGCTGGCAGATATGTGTTTCTACAAGTTGTTCACATCTACAAATGTTCATAATGTGAAGTCCATCTGCATCTGTGAAAGTTCAAAGCTCAAATGTTTTCAAGTTGGGGAATTACTATACTCTTTAATTTTGCATATGTGGTGCATCCTTTTGTAGATAGGTATTTTATATCACAGGCATTTCATATATTGTCATAGGAATAAACAAACACAGGTTCATATCTTTCTTCGTAACTATATGAAGCTTTTGAGGTAGTGCCTATGCTTTGTTCTCCTCACCAAATTTTATATTTTGCCCTTATGCTCCATGCTTACCTCCAGCACCAGGAATGGGTTGTATATTTAACAGAATATCAATAAAAGCTGGAACAAGGACTAGTGAGATAGCTCAGAGGACTAAGCATCTGCTTAGGCAAGCACGGGGACTCAGGTTCAACCCCCGGCACCGCATGCCCTGCCAGCCTGCCCCCAGACACGCAGAGCTGCCACCAAGTCCCGGCATGGAGATGCACGCCTGTAATCTCAGTGCTGGGGAGGCTAAACATAGCAGGATCACTATAAGTGCAAGCTGCACAGTGAGACCCTGTACCAACTAGATAATTTTTTTAAAAAAAGAAAAGAAAGGCTGGAACAAGTCAGAAGAAATAATTTTCTGATTACATTGTACCTCCCACCTCCTCAAAAAGTAGCAGCTGCACTGAATAAACACTTCATATTCAACACTGCCAAGCCCTTCAGAGAATGTATAATCTTCATCTATGCGATTTTATTCCATTTTCATCAAATAAGGAAGTAAAGTGAATTTCCCATTTCACTGATGAACACAACTGAGAACCACAAGTGGCAAATGTCTTGTTTCTCTAGTAACTTGGCTTAAGTATTTTGCTTGTTCCCTGCAATAGCTTTATTGTTTTGGGGATCAAATACACAGGACTTAAAGGAAGAGAGGTTTACCTTAGTTCTCTCTCTCAGAGGGTTGGGCTGGTAGATGGCTCAGTAGAATAAGTGCTTGCCTGACAATGCAAGAGCCTGTGCTCAATCCCTGTTCTGCCCATCAAAAAGGGTTCAGCCCATGGTTACTGGCTTCAAGGCAGAAGCAGCATAGTAGAAGGGAATAGTGGGAAGACCTCCTCAGCCTGTGGCAGGCAGGAAGCAGACAGAGAAGAGAGAAGCCAGGGAGAGAGACACACCCTCCAAAGGCATCGTCCCCCACTGTGCACGAGCTCCAAGTGGGCCCCCTCCCAACAGCACATACAAATAAGCTCATGACTAGATTCATCCACGGATGAGTACGGTGACCTGTGATCCAACCTTCCAAAAGCTCCTCTTCTGAGTACAGGAAGCATTTCAGTAGATATTATGAATCTAAACCCTAGCATTCTTAAAGCCACTCTCCTTCTCTGCCGTTTTCTCACTCAGCAGGTCAAGGGGCATCAAACGTTCCCTTGCTACCTGGCCTCCAGTGAGGTTTGGTGAGCAGAAGGCTGTAGCCTCTGCTACTTCACCCAGGGCAGGACTCCCCACACCTGCTTTCCTTGATTCCTTCACCTCTCTGTGAGTCCCAGCATCTGGCCCACATTTCTGTGAACTTTTTCTAACTGCCTTCAATTTGCCGCAGTGAGCTGCCATCTGTCCTAAACAACATCTACGAGTCGTATTTCCTCCTCCTAACTCTTGCTTAGTCCTGTGAACACCAAGTCTAGCACTTGCTATTCTTGATAGCCTATCATAGGAAAGAGTATCCTCACTGGGCAGCTTCCACTGCCCATTACACATGAGGACCTTCCATAGCGCCAAAACTCCCTAAATCAAGCTTGCTTGGCTCTGCTGGTGAGGTCTGGCACGCCAGCCTGTACCTGCAGCTGTAGCTTTCTCTCAGTAAACAAGTCAGCCCCAGCAGCTGGAACATTAGTGAAAGTAAGACAATGACTCATCAGAGAAGCTGCAGTCACTTGACCCCTATGACTCAGACAGACTTCGTTGTCAGTAGGACACTGAGCAGAATAAAAGCTCAGAAACCAATGTTTAGCCTCTTCTGGGCTCCTAGCAATGCAGGAGTTACAAAGCACTGGAACTATTAATTGATTTGGTCCTCTGCTCAAATATCTCTTGTAACTGCATAACTTCATCATCCTTCCTCTTTCTACTCTCTCCCACAAAAAGAGCACATTGCAGAAAATGAATCAGATAGAGGTGCACAGGGCTGCACTTCTAAGTTAGCAAGAGCACAGCCACCAGCCAGCAGTGCACCTTGCCTCAATCTCCCTGTGGCACTTGCCATCCACAACTCCACAGCCCTGCTTCTCCTGTCTTTCAATTGGAGCCTTAAGGAGAAATTCAGTTGCGAGGCAGGGACTCTTAGCTGACTGACTTCTAAGCCAGTCTCTTTCTAAGTTTATTCTGTTCTTGGTTGGGAATGTAGCTCAGTGGTAGCACACATTCCCAGTGAGCACAAGGCCCTGGGTTCAATTCCCAGCATTACCAAGACCAAAAGGTTTTGCCTTTATGTTAACAGCAGGCTGAAGGAGTTCTGTTTCTTACTCAAAACCCGTACCTAAAAGCAGAATAGGTACAACTACATGTGTATTTTAGGACAAGGGGAAGAAAGGAAAAGGGAAGGAAGTGGAACAGAAAAGAGAAAGCACCAGCTTGACTGGTGCTTAAGGAGGCAAAGAACAAAGGTATGAAGTAGAAATTGTTTCTGAAAGCCTATAGCAGTAAGTTACTATACATGCATAGCAGAATGCATTGAATAAACAGTTCTTAAACAATTACAAGCTAGGGCCATGGAGATGGCTCAGTGAAATAAGTGCTTCCTGGCAAGCACAAGGGCCCGAGTTCAACCCCCAGTTCTGCAGGAAAGAAAGAAAGAAAGAAAGAAAGAAAGAAAGAAAGAAAGAAAGAAAGAAAGAAAGAAAGAAAGAAAGAAAAGACTTACAAGCTAGACATACAAAGATGAGTAAATCAACTATTACAGCTCAATAGGAGAAAAATGCAGGTACAGCTCTTATAAGGCAGTGTAACAAAACAAGAGAGGAGAGTCTAATGAATAGGAAGTATTAGGGAAAGTGGATGGCAACAGAAAAGAAGCATGTCTGAGCCAAGCCTGAAGTGAATAGGGAGTTAGCCAAGGGGAAAAATTGGGAGGAAGATTCCAGAAAACATATAAATATGCAAAGGAAAAGATGTAAAAGAACTGTAGCCTGATGTTCACATAATGTCTTTAATGCTTTTAAATAGGCAGTATAGCCATGAAGTTTAACCATGTAATAGGGAACTGATGAAAATGTCTTGTTCCCATGTCTACCTCCATCCTGCCCACCATCTCCACCCAGTCTCCTAGGGCAACTACAAAAGAGTAGCTTGTGTACTCTTCATCACATTTCAATGCAAATACAAGATAATACGACTCTATAGACAGAATTCAAGCCTTCTGAAGATGCAGGTAGTTTTTACTGTGTACTGTACTACTTGAGGAAAGTAAAATAAGCATTTTAACATTCAAAAGAATGATATTTCTTATTGATAGTCTTCATGTATGGGATGCCTCCAATGGCATATGCTATCCAACAGCCACAACTTAGTTTTATAGAGGAAGAGAAATGAGAGATGGAAAAGTCAAGTAGCTTGTCAAGTTCAGACAGCTGGTGAGTGTCAGAGCCCCGAAGAGGTCTTCTCCTCCAGAGTCCCGTTTCACAGCAATGGCCATCCACCTAATTATTACCAGAGCTAAAAATCTGAGTGTTCCTCACCATTCCCATGGAGGCTGACTGATTTATATCTATTCCTGGGCTGCCAGATGCTTGAGCCATAAGCAAGGGCATGTCGTGGGCTCCTTCTGTCCCTCACCCCTGTGCCAATCAGGTAGTCGCTATGTCTACCCATTCTGTCTCCTGTGGAGCTTGTAGTAAGTTTTCCAGGGAAACAGAGCAAACAGGAGATATGGATAGTCATATACATGCAACATTACTGTATAAGGCACAATAATGTGGGAATTGGCTCACAGTGTTATAGAGGTGTCCTGGGGTCTGCTGTCTGCAATCTGGACACCTGGCAGAACTAGCAGTGCAGGTCCATAGGCCTGAGAAGCAGGACCTCCAGTGTCTGAGGGCAAGAGTTGTCACAGCCTTTCTTCCACTTTTTTGCTCTGCAGAGAGTGGATAATGCTTGTCGACGTCAATGAAGGGAAACCTTCTCCACTCTGTCTACTGAGACAAGATGCATTTAGAAACCAGTAACCTGGGCATCCCTTATACCAGTCAAGTTAACACATGACAAGCTTTATGGTGGGGATGGGCTCATTGTCTCATGGGGAAATAGTTTCCTCCCAACTTTCTCTGCTCTCTACTCCTCCACCAGCTGCTCTAGTCATTTTTCTCTTACTAATTTAACAGCTATTTTTATGACCTCTTCCCGTGCACCTAGTTTAAAGAGTCATGTAACTGCAGAAGACTTTCAGCCCCAAACAGCAGAACTTGCCCACCTTTCTCTCTCTTCCTTTCCGATGAGAACTATCATCATTATGCCCTTTAAACAGAGGCTAATAGTAGGGGATGCCATTTGAAGACATACTTATAAGCAAAATAAACCAGACTCACATATGCAAATATCGTATAGTCCCCCCCAGTAGAAGTCAAAAGAAGAATTGCAAATAGAAATGCATAACACAGAGAGACCCAGCAGAGTTCAGCCAGTGAAGTAGAACTGCAGGCCTGCCATGCTAGAGAGACCTTTCCCAGTGCTCTCCAGTCCTGCCCCATGGCCCCAGACCCAGCACAGCCTGCCCAGTGAGAGAGAACATCCACCACCCTTTTGGAAGCCGTGCAGACCCACCAAAGCCCAGGCCCAGTGAGTGTGTGAGAGAGCTCCTGTGCTCTCCTGTCCCCACATACCACTCCACACCCAGCCCAGGCCTGGCACACAGGCCTGGGGAGAAATTGTGAGGCTAAAGACCTTGCACTGAGACTAGGGTTGAAACCATGCAGCTAAGCCAGAAGCAGAGCATCTTGTCAAAGGGGCACAACAGCCTCACCTCCAAGGACAGCAACAGGAAGGACATAAGCATAGCAGCAGACCCAAGCCAGGCAACACTACATGAAGTAGAACCAGGTGTAACAATACGTGAATTTCATAAGGTGCTAAGGTTAGAACTGCACCAAAACTCTACACTAAAGGTCAGAGGTCAGAGCTATAAGTCATGATAAAAACAATAAGCCAAATGCAATCTCAGGCCTTGAGTCCACCAGTGATAAGTGCAGAGGGCACTAGCTCAGCTAAAATGAGTAAATTAACAGAGTCTGAAGGAAAGAAACAATAGCAGAAAGGTATAGAGGAACTCAGACCAGAATTAATACCTGAAAGAAAAAAAGAAAATTTTGAATACATAGCATCAGCACTAATGAATCAAATCCAGAAACATAAGGGGGAAACTCAATGCCCACCCAGAAAAGTGCTGAAACATATGAATTAAAGCATCTCAGGCAAAGAAACAACAGCAAAAGGAAAAGAAGAACTCATAGTAGAAATAATTTCTGAAATAAAAAAAAGAAATCTTTGAAATCATAGCATCTGAAGTAGAGAATCAGTTCCAGAAATACATGGAGGAAACCCAATTTGGAAAAAAAAAAAAAAAAAAAAAAAAAAAAAAAAAAAAAAAAAAAAAAAAAAAAAAAAAAAAAAAAAAAAAAAAAAAAAAAAAAAAAAAAAAAAAAAAAAAAAAAAAAAAAAAAAAAAAAAAAAAAAAAAAAAAAAAAAAAAAAAAAAAAAAAAAAAAAAAAAAAAAAAAAAAAAAAA
>PVKA01053591.1:0-11162 GCA_004027165.1 Ctenomys sociabilis | reverse complement strand
CTATTCTTTTGAGGAGTCTCCATACTGACCTCCACAATGGTTGTACTAGTCTACATTCCCACCAGCAGTGGAGAAGTGTTCCCTTTTCCCCACAACCTCTCCAACATTTGTTGTTGGTTGATTTCCTTATGATAGCCATTCTTTCTGGAGTGAAATGATATCTCAGTGTTGTTTTTATTTGCATTTCACGAATGGCTAGCGATGTAGAGCATTTTTTCATATATTTGTTCGCTTCTTTAATTTCGTCTTCTGAGAAGTGTGTATTCATCTCAGATGCCCATTTCTGAATTGGGTTTTAAATTTGAGGGCCCTGTTATATCTTAGTTCTTTATAAATTCTAGACAGTAGACCTCTGTCTGATTGCTTATTAGTTAGGATTTTTTCAAAGTTTGTATGTTGTCTTTTCACTCTTTTGACAATTTCTTTTTACATGGTATCTCAGTGCTATTTTCATTTGTATTTCACGGATGGCTAATGATATGGAGCATTTTTTCCTATATTTATTTGTTTCTTTAATTTCATCCTCTGAGAAGTGTGTATTCATCTCACATGCCCAATTCTGCAGTGAGTCTTTAAATCTGAGGGCCCTAATGTACTTTATTTCTTTACATATTATGCAGAGCAGACGATTATCTGATTGCTTATTAGTTAATATTTTTTCAGAATTTGTGGTTTGTCTTTTCACTTTGTGGACAATTTCTTTGGATGTGCAGAAGCTCCTCAAGAAGAGTTGATCCCAGTTGTTGATTCTTTCAAGTGTCTCCCGTGCAAATATATGTTTATTAAAGAACTCTTTAACCACCCCAATGTCTTCAAAAGTTCCTACTTTCTCTTAAGGAGATTGAATGTTTCTGTTTTAACGTTTAGATCTTTAATCCATTTTGACATTAGCTTAGTGCATGGTGATATAGGCGGGTCACGTTTTAATTTTCAGCATGTAGAAAGCCAAGTTTCCAGCACCATTTTTTAAAGAGGCTATCTTTCTTCCAGCAAGCTTGTTTGGCCCCTTTGTCAAAGATTTGATGGCTGAGTGTGTTTGTAGATGCCTCTGCATCTTCTAATCTATTCTATTGATCCTCAGGTCTATTTCCTTGCCAATACCATGTAGATTTTATCACAGTGCCTTTGTAGTATAGTTTCAAGTCAGGAATTGTAACGCCTCCTGCCTTGTCTTTGTTGGCCAGGATTGCCATTGCTATTCTAGGTCTTTTGTGGTTCCACATAAAGTTTAGGAATGTTTTCTCTAGGTTGGAGGGTATGTTGGTGGCAGTCTGATAGGGATTGCATTAAATCTGTACAACAATTTTGGGAGTATGGCCATCTTCACGATGTTGGTTTTACCTATCCAGGAGCATTGAATATCTTTCCATTTTCTGAAATCCTCTATAACCTCTTTTCTTAGGGTGTTGTAATTTTCCTTGAAAAGATCTTTGACTTCCTTGGTTAAGTGAATTCCAAGGAATTTCATTTTCCGCAGTGCTATTGTAAAAGTTCTTGTTTCTATTGTTTCCTTGTCAGTGTGCTTGTTATCTGTGTAGAGGAATGCTATTAACTTTTGAATATTGACTTTGTATCCCGCTGTGCTCCTGAATTTCTGTGTCAGTTCTAGTAGTGTCTTGGTGCAATTTTTGGGGTCTTCCAAGTAAAGTGTCATGTGATCTGCAAATAGTGATAATTTAACTTCTTCTTTACCTATTCTTATTCCTTTGATTTCTCCCTCTTTTCTAATGGCTGTTGCTAATGTTTCCAAAACTATATTGTACAGGAGGGGTGATAGAGGACATCCTTGTCTTGTGCCTTATTTAAGAATAAAACATTTCACTGTTTCCCCATTTTGGGTTATCATACATGGCTTTTATCAAGTTAAGGTAGAGTTCATGTACTCCAATTTTCTGTAGGATGTTGAACATGAATTAGTGTTGGATTTTGTCAAAAGCTTTCTCTGCATCAATTGACATCATCAGGTGGTTTTTAGATTTCAGTCTATTAATATAATATAGTATATTACATTTTTAGATTTTCGAATATTGAACCATCCTTGCATCCCTGGAATGAATCCTACCTGGTCATGGTGTATGATCTTCTTGATGATTTGCTGTATTCTGTTTACTAGGATTTTTTTGAGGATTTTTGCATCTATGTTCGTGAGAGAGATTGGCCTGCAGTTATCTTTTTTGGTTGTTTCTTTTCCTGGTTTTGGAATCAGTATAATACTTGCCTCCAGAAATGATGTTGGGAGGACTTCTTCCTTTTGAATTGCATTGAAGAGTTGGAGGAGTGTAGGGAATATATCTCCTGAATTCTTCTAGAATTCAGCTGTGAATACATCAGGACTTGGACTTTTCTTTGTCCGTAGGCTTTTTATTACATTTCGTATTTTGTTGGCTATTATTGGCTTATTGAGAGTTGCTATATCTTCTTGTTTCTGTTTTGGTAATTAGTAACTTTTGAGCAAGCTGTCTATTTCTCCTGTGTCTTTTATTCTGTGAACATAAAGATTCTCGAAGTAACTACGATAATCTTCTGAATTTCCACTGAGTCTCTGGTGATTTCACCCTTTTCATTCCTTATGGCATGTATTTGAATGTTTTCTTTCCTCTTTTTGATGAGGTTGGCTAGAGGTTTATCAACTTTATTTAGTCTTTCAAAGAACCATCTTTTTGATTTGTGGATTCTTTGAACTATTTCTTCATCTCAATTGAATTAATATCTGGTCTAATCTTTATGATTTCTTCCCCTCTTTGTGCTCTGGCTTTGGTTTGCTCTTCTTTTTCTAAATGTCAGAGGTGTAACATTGGGGTGTTTATTTGTTCCCGTTCTGTTTTCCTAATGTGTGAGTTCATAGCTATGATTTTCCCTCTAAGAACTGCTTTCATTGCATCCCATAAATTCCTGTAAATTGTGCTTTAATTTTCAATTGTGGATATTATTGAATTTCTTGTTTAATTTCTTCTGTAACCCATTGATTGCTGAGTACCATGTTGTTTAATTTCCATGAATTTAGAGGGTTTTTCTGGTTTCTTTTGTTGTTTAGTTCCAGTTTCATTGCACTGTGGTCAGATAATATACATGGGATAATTTCTGTTCTCTTTCATATACTTATGCATGACATCTGAACTACTATGTGGTCTATTTTGGAAAATGACCTGTGTGCAGCTGAAAAAATATGTATTCAGCTCTGGTTGGGTGGAGCACTCTGTATATGTCCACCAAGTCCATTTGTTACAAGCTCTGGTTCAGTTCTGCTAATTTCTTGCTAATTTTTTGTCTGGTTGATCTATCTTTTTGAGATAAGGGGGTGTTAAGGTCTCCTGTTAAGATTGTGTTCTTAGATATTAGGTTTTTCATGTCCATTAAGATTTGTCTTACATAAGTGGTTGCTCCTGTGTTTGCTGCATAGATATTTATGGGAGTTACCTCTTGCTCTTGAGTTTTTCCTCTGACCACTATATAGTGGCCTTCTTTGTGGTGTTTAGTCCTTATTGGTTTGAAATTGAGCCTGTCTTGCAGGTGATCGATTATTTTTTCCTGCATTCTTATTGTTTTTAAGAGGTCCTTTCTCCCCTTTTCACTAGCTGCACCAATGTCTAAACTCTGTCTTCACTTTCACTCAAATGGTTTTGTAGACTAGTGATTGACATTCTTAGCTCTTCTATATCTCTTTGACTCTATTTCATGCATTCTATTTCTTTTCTGTATTGCTCATTCAAGGAATCCGTCATATTTCTGATCTCTTTTTTATCAATGTCTTCATTAGAGGAAACTGTTAATTCATTTTCTTCAGTTGGGTTTCAGTGTTTCTTCCAAGTTTGGTTTCCTCTGTATTTTTCCGGACCTGTTTCTGTATTTCAGATGCTATGATTTCAAATAATTCTTTTTTTTTTTTCAAAGAATTCTTTTTTTGATTTCAGAAACTATTTCTTCCTTGAGCTCCTCATGTCCTTTCTGCTGTTGTTTCTTTGCTTCCGATGCTGTTAATTCATACATTTCAGCTGGAATGGTGCTTTCTGCACTTGTTCTGTGTGAGCACTGGTTTTTCCCCATGTTTCTGCATTTGATTCTTTATTTCAGATGCTATTCATTCAGATATTTCTTTTCTATTTCAGGAATTACTTCTTGTCTGAGTTCTTCTATATCTTTCTGCTGTTGTTCCTTTGCTTCCATCTCTGTTAATTCATTCATTTCAGCTGAGCTAGTGTCCTCTGCACTTACTGGTTAACTTGAAGTCTGAGATTGCATTTTTCTCCTTGCCTTTGTAATTTTTTATAGCACTGACCTCTGACTTCTGGTGTAGAGCTTTGGTGCAGCTATAACCTTAGTGTGTAATGAGATTCGGGTGCCAGTCTCTTAAGTTCGAAATTATCTAGTTATCCCTAGCCTAGATCTAGCTGTTGTGTTCAGTTCCTTTTTTCTGCACCTCCTGTAGTTCCCTTCTGTTGGTTCCTGGCCGAGCTGCACTGGCTCTGGGGCTCCTGGATGGAATCGGGATCACTGAAAAAATCAGGTTTGTTTTTCTTTATAGCTGAGCAATACTCATTCTATAAAAATACCACATATTTTTTTAACAGATCCTCAAGTAATGGCATTTTGGTTGTTTGCAAGATTTGGCTATCACAAATTGTTCTGCCACAAACATGAGAGGCCATATTTCACTATGATATGCTGTTTTTGGTTCTCTTGGGAAAATTCCCAGAAAGGAGATAGCTGGATTGAATGGGATTTAGGCTCTTAGTTTTTTGAGTCTCCACGCTGATCTCCATAACGGTTGCACCATTCTCCATTCCCACCAGCAGTGGAAAAGGGTACCTTTTTCCTTGCAGCCATCACAACATTTGTTGTTGTTGGTTGATTTCTTTATGATAGCTGTTCTTTCTGGGATGAGATGGTATGTCAATATTGTTTCCATTTGCATTTCTAGAATGGCCAGTGATGTGGAGCATTTTTTCATGTGTTTTGTTCATTCTTCTCTTTTATTTCTTCCAATGACAAGTGTGTGTTCATCTCTGCTGCCCATTTTTGGATTGGGTCTTTAAATCTTGGGGCCCCAATATATTTTAGTTCTTTATATATTTAGATAGAAGACCTTTGTCTGAATGATTATTAGTTAAGATTTATTCCAAATTTGTGGGTTGTCTTTTCTGTTTGTCTGTTAGTAATTTCTTTTGATGTGCAGAAATTTCTCAATAAGAGGTCCCAATATTTTATTCTTTCAAATATTTCCTGTGGAGTTTAATATTTGTTATGAACTTCCTGCCTACCCATATATCTTCAAGATTTCCACCTCCTTTGTCATCCAGGAGATTTAGTGTTCCTGTTTTAATGTTTATATCTTTAATCCGTTTTGACTCTAGTTTAGTGCATGGTGATACACCCAGGTCTAGTTTTAGCTTGCGGCATATAAAGAGCCAGTTTTTTCTAGCATCATTTCTTAAAGAGGCTATCTTTCTTCCAGTGAACATGTTTGGCCCCTTTGTCAAAGATAATTTGGCTGAATGCATTTGTAGTTGTATCTTCTAATCCAATCCATTGATCCAAAGGCCTCTCTTTTGCCAGTATCATTCTGTTTTTATCACAAAAGCTTTGTAGTTTAATTTCAAGTCAGGGACTGTAATGCCTCTTGCCGTGTCTTTATTGTCCAGGACTGCCTTTGCTAGTGTAGGACTTTTCTGGATGCAAATAAATTTTAAGAATGACTTCTCTAAATATATTGGTGGTGTTTTGATAGGAATTGCGTTAAATTTGTATAACAATTTTGGAAACATGGCCATCTTCACAATGTTGGTTCTTCGTATCCAGGACCAAGGAATATCTCTGAATATTTTCTGAAATCCTCTTTGATCTCTTTTCTTCAGACTACTATAATTTTCTTTGAATAGATCTTTTTAAACTTTAGTGAGATTAATTCCTATGTATTTCATTTTTGGTGGTGTTATTACACAGGGTATCATTTCTCTAATTTCTCACTTAGTGTGTTGTTGTCTGTGTAGAAGTTGCTACTGACTTTTAGGTCTTGATTTTGAAATTGCTATGTTACTGAATTTGTGTGTTAATTTTTGGAGTTTCTTGGTGAACTTTTTTGAGTCTTCTAAGTAGAGTACCATGTCATCTGCAAATGATAGGTTAACTTCTTCTTTACTTATTCCATTTATTTCTCTCTCTTGTCTAATGGCTCTAGCTAATGGTTCCAAGACTATATTGATCAGGAGTGGTGATGGAAGACATCCTTGTCTTGTACCAGATCTGAGAGTAAAAGATTTCAGTTTTTCCCCATTTAGAATTATATTGGCTGTTGGGTTGTCATGGATGGTTTTTATCACATGGAGGTAGAGGCCATCTATTCAAATTTTCTGTAGCACTTTGAACATGAATGAGTGTTGGACTTTGTCAAAAGCTTTTATTGCATCAATTGAGATGATCATGTGGTTTTTGGATTTGGCTTTATTGACATAGTGTATTACATTTGTAGATTTGCATATGTTGAACCATCCTTGCATCCCTGGGATGAATCCTTTCTGATCATGGTGCATAATCTTCTTGATGATTTGCTATATTCTATTTGCTAGGATTTTATTCAGGATTTTTACATGCATGTTAATGAGGGAGATTGGCCTGTAGTTCTCTTTTTTATTTGAATATTTCTCTGATTTTGGTAACCATATAATATTCGCCCTAGGAATGATTTTGGGAATATTGCTTCCTTTTCAATTTGAGGAGTATTGGGATTATATCTTATGTAATTTTCTGGTAGAATTCAGCTATGAATCCATTACAACCTGGGCTTTTCTTTGTTGGCAAGTTTTTTTTTTTTTATTACATTTTGGATTTCATTGCCTGATACTGAGTTATTGAGAGTTCTTGTATCTTCTTGATTCACGTTTGATAATTTGTACCTTTTTGGAAATCTATTTCTTTTTTCTGTTCGATTTTGTGACAGCAAAGGTTTTCAAAATAGCTATTGATGATCATCTGAATTTCCTCAATGTCTGTAGCAATTTCATCCTTTTCATTCCCTATTGCTTACATTTGAGTTTTTTTATTTCCTTTATTGATAAGGTTCATTAGGGCCTCATCAATTTTATTTAATATTTCAATGAACCAGCTTTTTGATTTGTTAATTCTTTGTATTGTTTTCTTTGTCTCAATTGTATTAATTTCTGTGCTAGTCTTTATAATTTCCTCCCTTCTTTGGGCTTGGTTTGCCCTTCTTGTTCTAGACATTTGAGGTGTAGCATTAAGGTATTTATTTTTTTCCTAATGTGTATGTTTAAAGCTATAAATTTCCCTCTAAGAACTGCTTTCCTTGCACCCCACAAATTTTGATAAGTTGTGGTGAATTTTCATTGAATTGTAGACTTTATTTAATTTCTTGTTTGATTTCGCCTGTAACCAATTGGTTGGTGAGGATGTGTTATTTAATTTCTATATGTTTATGGGGGTTTTGTAGTTCTTTTTGTCATTTATTTCCAGTTTCATTGCATTGTGGTCAGATAGTATGCATGGGATAATTTCTGTTTTCTTGCATATACTTAACCATGGCTTATGCACTAGTATGTGGTCTATTTTAGAAAAGTCCCATGTGATGCTGAAAAGAATGTTTATTCAGATGAGGTCGGCTGGGACACTCTGTATATGTCTACTAAGTCATTTGTTCAAAGGTCTGGTGTAGTTCTGGTTCCTCTTTTCTAATTTTTTGTCAAGCTTGACCTATATTTTTGGGATAAGGGTCTATTAAGGTCTCCTGTTAAGACTGTGTTTTTAGAGATCAGATTTTTTCATATTCAGTAGGATTTGTCTACTCCCATGTTTGGTGTGTACATATTAATGACTGTTGTCTCTTCCTCTTGTATTTTTCCCCTGACCAGTATATAGTGGCCTTCTTTATTTCATTTATTCATTCACAGTTTGAAGTTCAGATTGTCTGCAAACAGGATTTCTATATGTGCTTTTTTCTGAGGTCCTGGGATATGTAGTATTGTTTTCCATCCTTTGACTTCAAACTTATGAATTTCCTTATGAGTTAAGTGTGTTTCTTGTATACAGCATATTGCTGGGTTTTCCTTCCTAATCCAATGCTGTCAAGTTTAGAGTCTACTTCTTTTAATTGGAGAATTGAGTCCATTTACATTGAAGGTTATAACTGAGATGTATTGACTTATGTTTGACACGTTATTTTCCTGCTGTTGGTTACCTATTTTTCTCCTGTGTTTAATTGTTTGCCCAATTTAGTGGGCTCCTTCTGTTCTCATTCATGGAGTTCTGGTCATTGTGGTCCCCCTGTAGAAGATCTTTTAGTAGTCTGTGTAGGGTTGGCTTTGTCGCCATGAAATTCTTTGTTTGTTCTTTGCATGGAAGTATTTCGCTTTTCCGTTAAAATTGAAAGTTTTGCAAGCTGTATCAGTCTGGGTTGGAATCTTTTTTTGCACGACTTGTAGTACTTTATTCCATACTCTTCTTGACTTGATGGTTTGTGAAGAGAAATCTATTATTCTGATGTGTTTTCCTTTAAATGTGATCTGCTTCTTCTCCCTAGTGTCTTTTAGTATACTGTTCTTGTGCTGAATTTCTGGGATCTTGATTATTATATGTCTGGTTTTGGTTTTAATTGGGTTGATGTTTTTTGGAGCTCTATATGCTTAAGCTACTTGAATGTCAGATTGTTTCCCCATATTTGGGATTTTTTCTGCTATTACTTCTGCACATACTCTTTTTATATCATTTGTATTCTCTCATTTTTTCTCATTGATGCCTATTAGTCTTATGTTGTTCATCTTTGTATTGTCTTGCAGATATTTAATTACTTTTGTCCTACATTTTAGTTGTTTTTAAGAGATCTTTTCTTATATTTTAACTAGCTGCAACATTGTCTTCAAGTTCTGAGTCTATTTTCTTTCAGGTCTGAATCTACCAAATTTAAATTAGTCCAGCTTGGCCTGTCTTGTGTCTGGCTGCTGTGCTCTACTTCTTACTGCTGCAGCTCATGGAAATGAATTCACTGAGCCCCACTGGCAAGATGTTCTGCTCCTGTATTAGCTGGTTGGGTCTCAAACTAACCTCTATGCCTGGAGTTTCACACAGGGTTCCACACCGGGCCTGTCTTCTGGAGAGAGGTTTCAGTGGGTAGGCAGTCAGTCCCACATGCCAGGTCTGTCCACTGGTTCAAAGAGGTTCTATTCAGCAACTTTAAATTGCATACAACAAATCTAAGTTAAATAAAATCACTCATAATTATGTTTTTTCATAACTTATCTTCAGCGTGTTTCAATACTGTAGATAAATCTGATTGTTCCCTCTAGGAAAGCAAAGCTGTCACTTTCAAAGCTAGGCAAATATCCAGATTTACTTCCATTATTTTTTCTTCAGTGGTTACACTTCCATCATGTAGTGTGAGCACTGCCATTTCATCATCCCTGTGCCCCAGAAAATATTTTTCCCCAATCTGAAACATCCTTCTCCATTTACAGCTTCTGATTGCCCAAATATTCAACCTCTAAATCCTGTTTTCTCCAGGAAGCCTACCTTGAAGACACCAGCCCATACTCAATATTTCATTAGTAGTGAAAATAGGAGTTTGAGGGGACTCCTAGACATTCAGAAACTGCAGGTAGGGACGCGCAACACATGTTGCAGGGTTGGTGAAAATACTTAAAATGAAGTCTACTTGTCAAGCTTGGAATTTTATGTCCCTTGAAGCCTCTAATTGAATTCCCTAAATATCTTCTTTATTGTTTCACTTCCACTATGAGCAGTACAAAATAAGATTTCTCATTTCTTTTTATGAAAAAAATATTGTTGAGAGCACTTGAATATTTTATGCACTCATGTATCAATCTAGGTACCTTCATAGCCTCAGTACATTCTTTGCAACAGTTAATGTAGTTTGTGCAAGAAAATTCTTTATGATCACAGTGTAAAGGTTTATATGATAATTGCAGGGAACATGAAACTGCATCTATCTATCTATCAATCAATCTATCTGTCTATCTATCTATCTATCCGTTTGTTTCTTGATCTACTAGAGAGAACTCTAGTAAATGCATTGTTAGAAACACTAGCCAGCAATGCTCTTCAGGGAGAAACAGAAACTGAATGTTCTATAAGGTAACCAGGTGGCCTGAGAGCAAGCAGATTCTGTGTAATTCTCATTTTCATAGAAATTTATAATGCCATATGAATCCTAGCGGGGTAATAGCTACCACCTCTTCCTTATACTTCATACTGGAGCTGCTTTTGTGTCTTTCTTTTGGGAGAGATAAATTTGAGGTAGTAGCCTCTATTGACAGTTAGAAGCTGTTACAATGTTTTACAAGGGACCAAAATAAGAAAACTTTATAAGTGGGGAAAGTGGTGAAAGCAAGAAACAGTATACCTTAGGGAGCTTCTCAAGAGCTTTCAGAATTGAATAGCATCTTTAGAGGATTAAAAAAAAAAACTAGATACGGCATGAAAGTAATGAGATTTTGTTGTATCTTTTGGAATAAAAAAATAAGAGTAGTCAAATGGACTATGATTTGCTTCCGGGAATACACAGTCATCCACTTATATTATTTGAGATCTAATGTCATTCTGGACCACAGTTGTGCAGTTTTGAATCCCACACTCCTGGATTGAGTTCCAGATAAATACAAAAACCATTTCCTAGGACTTCTCTGAGCTCCAGAACTCCCCAGCCTCTCAGCCTCATGCTACATCGTAGGTATAAATCCAATTAGCTGCAAAGGTTTTCTTCAGTTAGCCCTCAATAGTTACCAAGGCCACTTACAAGAAACAGCACAGAGCAGAACCCTAAATACATCTGTAAAACATATTGAGAGTTTATGAGCAAGATGGAGTGATCCACTGCTAGTTGAAGGGTTATAAAGTTAAGAGAAACTACTATGCTGGGGGCAGCCAGATAGCTCAGTGAACTAAAGAGCCTGGTTAGGCAAAGTGCATGGGTCAGGAGTTTGATCCCCAGTGTGCCCTGCTGGCCCTGCCCCTGGGATGTGCTGGGTCAGTGATTGAGACTGGGCTTGGTAGTGCACCCCTGTAATCCCAGAATTTAGGAAGCTAAAAAGAGGAGGATCACTATGAGTCCATTCTACTCAGTGAGACCCAATAGTGCCTGTACTAAATACATAAGAAGGAAAGAAAGAAAGAAAGAAAGAAAGAAAGAAAGAAAGAAA
>PVKA01053590.1:0-11163 GCA_004027165.1 Ctenomys sociabilis | reverse complement strand
TTTTTCCTCTACTTCGAGGCTTCTTTCTGGCTCTCTGGAAAGGGGAAGCGCCATCTTTGGGAGGACGGCCCCGAGGTCTTTTGTCTGCGGCTGCGGGGCTCGGGGCCGCGGCACCGGGCTCCTCCGGGGCGGGTGGCGGCGGCCGCGGCTGCTCCGCGCTGCGGTCCTCCTCCGACGATATCCTAGTCACCGGGAGAGACGCATGGAGGCCGGTCCTCCCGCTGCTGGGGGGCTCCTCCCGCCGCCGCCTTGCCCGCCGCCGCCGCCGCTGCTTGGGTTCAGCCTCCTGCCTCAGCCTCTCGCATGTCCCGCAGCCCCGGGCGCGGCGGCGGCAGAGGCGGGAGCGGGGCCCGGGCGAGGCGGCACCATGGAGCGGGCAGCGCGCGCACTCACACGCATTGGCACGGGCGGGCGGCGCGGGTGCGGGCGGGCGGGGCGGGGCGCGGCGCGGGGAGACGCGGAGCGGGAGCGCCGGCCGGGGTCTCCGCCCGCGGCCCCTCCCCCAGGCCGCCCCGAAAAATTTAAATTATTGCAGGCTGCTACAAATCTCTGTAGAATATCTGTATGGAAATGTCAGCCTATATACAGATCTTGGTTGAAAGCTACAAATCAACTTTTGGGTGGGTTTTTTTCACACTTTGAAATTATGAAAAACTACGTTAATCCTAAATGTAACAACATTCAGGAAAATTTAATGAGTCCCAGCATAGCAATATTTCAGCATATTCTATTCTAGGAAAGAATAAACCAGAAAATTGACCAGGATCAGTTATGTATTAGGTACTTTGTCTGCTTTTCTGTTGATAGGACAGAACACCTGATGTCCACAATTTAAAGGAGGAGAAGTTTATTTGGTTCATGGATTCTTGTTTGTAAAAGTCCATGGCTGAGTGACTTCTCCAAGGTAGCAACAGCATGGTAGAACAACCTAGCACAGGGCAGCTGATAACTTTTGGCAGTCAGGAAACAGTAAGAGAAGGCAGAAGTCAAGGGTAGAGGATATATCCCTTTAGGTTATGTTCTACAGCAACTCAACTCTAACCAGGACTCACCTCCTAACAGTATATTCACCTACTGAATTCATCAATTGATGAATCCTCTGCTGAGCATTACAGCACCAAGATTCACTTTCCAAACATGTTTATCTTATGGGGGGCATTTTAGGTCTAAAGCATCACAAGCTATCAACTCAGGAAAGATTATCAAGAAAATATGGGAAGTAGAAATCAAATACTATAATTTTTTCTCATTTAAGTATCTCTTTTTTCTTCCCTGATAGCTTGATAGTTCCATACTCAAGCTACAAAAAAAGAAAGATCCTCAAAACTTAGATGCTTGAAACCTACTGTTATATACAAATCTGTGAAGGATTGACTGCTGGAACAAAATACATAACCTGGTGTAACAAACCATTTTAATCTTTTTTCTTTTTTTGGGGGGGGACCAGGATCGAACTCAGGCCCTTGCACTGAGAACCAGGGAAGTGCTTATTCTGCTGAGCCATCTTCCCAGCCCCTTTTTCTAATTTTTAATTTATTTGGGTGGGGGAAGATCCAGGGATTGAACTCAGGTCCTTGCACTTGCCAGGGAAGTGCTTATTCCACTGAGCCATCTCCCCAGCCCCACCAATTTAATCATTTTAATCAAGTAAAAATTACATTTGATTATATTTTATTATATTAATGATTATAGAATTATTTCTTAAAGAAAAATTATCAAAAAGTATATAGATTGTTTTTTTAAAAAATTATAATTAAATTTAAGTGATATGGTATTTCAACAGTTATTCTTTTTTGTACCTAAAGATGAAAGGTGTCTGGGTGGTGGTGCATGCCTGTCATGCCAGCACTCAGGATGCTGAGGCAAGAGAATCACCAAGTTCAAGGCCAGCCTGGGCTACATCAGCCTACACTATGTGGTGGGACCTTATCTGAAAAAACAAAAAAAAGAGAGAGAGAATGTTTATCTCCAAGTCAGACACATTTGTGGCTCTGTAATCATTGGGGGTATAAAGTTATGAATAGGAAAAAAAAAAGTTGTGAATAGAAGAAAATTTCTTCATATTGGACATAAAGGCATCCATTGTTTTCATTTACTGATACAGTCTCTATACTCACCACACACACACACACACACACACACACACACACACAGTGTCAGGAAAAACAGCCCAACAAGCAGTACCAAAACAACTTGCATCTTCAGAGATGGGAAACAGGAGATATTTTCAGTTTCAGGTCAACTAACTTATCTCTATAAGTCTTAGACACAAAAAGCATACAAGACATACATGTTTTTTAACAGTACCATTTTCTCTTTGTTCTCTGAAAAATTAGTTTTGGTAAGGATTGAAGAATCTGGTAAGATTGAATTGGTAAATGAAACAGAACCTACATACAGAATAATACATGTCTTTCACATCACTGCATTCTTTAAAAGGGCTAAAGTTTCAATTAGTATTTGCTGAATCTTTTTTCTTGTTATTTAATGAGTTCACGTAATCATTTAACTAAGTATCATTTAACATGTTACTTTTGATAAGCTAAAATTATTTTGTGTAAATATAAAAAAGTCTTTGATAAATTCCTCAGGTATTTAAGCTGTATGATCATTAAATGACAATATAGAGGCTATTCTCAAAAGATCACAGAAAATTGGAAAGAGGTAAATTGGGATAGAAAGAAGGTAACTCTTTCTGTCATACTGGAAGGTGATATTGCTAGAAAAATAATGCTGCCATCAAGGTAGAATCAGATTTGAAAGGGATTGTAGGGTCAGTGAATTGGGGATCCTGAAGAAGGAAGCCTCAGAAAGAATAAAAGTAGGGTAAATGGAGTCAGAAGGAATGATATCAAGATGAGAAGATACTAGATGCAGGTTCAGGCCACAAAATTAGGGCCAGAGGTTAGTTGAAACTTTATTCCCATGGTTTCTCAGAGTCACTGAGGTATGAAACAGAAAAAGAATAACTGAAATCACCACATCAGAGTTTAAGGAGATGCCAGTCAGTTAAGATAGAAATCCAGAGTAGAGTAGGAAAGGAACCACAGGTATGTAGGGATGGAGTTAAGACGGTGATGGATTTTAGGACATCACATCTTGTGATTAAGATGTGAGTCACTGACTTACATGTAGACTTTAAAGATTAAAGCTACAGCAGTATAAAATAAAATGGTGATTACTAGAAGATGAGGGGAAGATGGGGAGAAAATGGAAATATTGGTCTAAGGGTATAAAGTTTCAGTTAAACAAGAAATATAAATTCTGGTGATCTGTTTCACATCAAGTTGACAATAGTTAATAATGTACATTTCAAAACTGCTAAAAATGTGTGATTTAAATGTTCATGCTACAAAAACAGTAAGATGGGAAATGGTGGATTTATTGATTTGTTCATTCCCCAATGCACACAAACATGAAAGAGTCACTTGGTACCTCATAAATATATACAATTATCTGTAATGAAAACAAAATCTTAAAAACAAATATGTGGATTAAATAAAAATGACAAACTAAGTATTTTGAAGGAAGTTTTTGTTCTTCTAAACACAACTGATTACAGGAAAGTGTGGGGAATGAGGTATATCTAGAAATTGACCCTTTTAAGTTTGGGGATGTGTTTTATTTGGACTATGGAGAAATACATGTGAAACATACTATTTTATTTTCCTCTTTCCTCAGAATTGACTTCTTTCTATTCTAACCCTTCAGTAAAGTCTGAAAACAATTCAATACTTTGATGCATAAGTGGACAATGCAGTGGAGGAAGATATATTAGTGTGATACTTACACAATAACTACTAACACTGCTACCTTTGTAGGAATAGTGCCCGTGTGAGTTTGGACATATAATTTCTATGTGCTCAGATACCCAAACAATGAAATGGTAAATTTTTTATTCTTTGAGTGGGAATAAATTAATTACCATACATAAGGTACATAGGACAATAGGCACTAAATTACTATGCTATACTGCCTCTCCCAAGTTCCTTACTTCTCTACTTTGAATGATTTTATTCTAATACATTGAGAGGTTGAAACATTCGCATGTGAATTTCACTGGCAAGAATAATGAACACATAATCCTGGAGAGGTCACATTTGAGAATACAGTTTGTAATAAATGTGATTGTAATTTAATAGCTCGATTGCATTTTAGAATATTAAAGTTTTCTGGCACTTTCTTGGTAGTTATAGCTATTCCAGACACTAATCAATTGATGACTTGGCAAAGTCACTGCCACAATTCTTTATTGGTGTGGAAGACAGTATGTCTTAGGTTCCTCAGAAGCAGGTCTAAGACATATGTACATTTCCATGTGATTGATTTATTGATTTATTCCAGTAAAAAATAAATGAAGGAGAAGGGAAGCAAAATGAGGAAAGGATTCAAGATTAACTAAATTAGTACATCTAGGACTGGGGATAAAGCTCAGTGGCATAGCACCTGCCTGGAAAATGTGAGGTCCTGAGCTCAATTACTAGTACAATCAATCAATAAATTAGTAAATCTAATCCAAGTGCTGAGAGTTAGAGAATGCTACACAGTCAGTCACAGTTAAAAGCCAAAACTCGAAAGTTAAATTCCTTAGCTGTGTCTGGGACCACCACCATTTGCCAACTATGTGACCCCAGATGAATTAAACTGTCTCTTATTCTTTTTCGTAATCTATGGAATGTTGCCATCTCATACAGGTGTGAAGATGACTTCACAGGGTATGTGCGTGTAGCATATGAACTGTGTTGAGTTAGTAATAGTACAGGCAGGAGCAACATAAGTTGTGTCAATAAAGTAATTATAATAGTTACTTTTTTGTTTTTTTTTTAATGTTCTGTGCATTTCTGTCTTTTTAAAATTTGTTTATTTATTACAGTGTCTCGCTACACATTACGGACTTTTTTTTTGCCGGGGGGGGGCTCAGCTCAGCCCAGCCTAGGGGACAGGCTGGCACGGCATGTGGTGCTGGGGATCGAACCGCGGTCCCTGAGAGTTTGCCTAAGCTTGCCAAAGCAGGCGCTTTCGACCGCTGAGCTATCTTGCCAGCCCTATAATAGTTACTAACACTGCTATTATTGCTATTATACTTAAATATAGTTATGTCTACACTTAAAGTTCAATTATAAGTTCATATAAAAGTAGCTCCAAATTCTGCATTTGACAAAATAGTGGTTACAAATGGATTTATTTTTTCTATGTATATCTTACAGAATTTTAAAAATGAAATCTGAATTGTAAACCTCAAAAACAAGAGTGAAGAATAGAAGGCAGACAGAAAAAGAGCACTGTTTCATCCTTTTTACAACACCTATCTAATAGCTCCCCAGTGTCATTATCATTTTTAGTGCAATCCAAATGACTTGTGTTTATTCCAAATTAGAAGATATGTGAAGCAGGGCGTGACCACCTGGAAAACCACGTGTGAAACACAGCAGGACCTCCATAATAGTTTAACTGTCTTTGGTTCTTACTCTCAGACTTGTGAAAGCAATTGTTTTTATATTAGTTTTCACCATGATTCGCAACAATGTCTCTGGGGAAGAACAGAAATGTGCCACCCAGATCCTCGTTCAAGGAAGGACATGCTGCTCAGCTGAGAAGTGTGAAGTAAGCAGCTACTCTTCAGCTATGGAATCCTTGAAATCTGGCTCAATTGCTGAAAACCTCCTCAGCTGAGATCACGTGCTTCACAGGATAGATGCAGAAGTAACCTGTATCTAGTGATAGAGTGAGAGTCTGCCATGTTGGCTTCAAACCAGAGCACCCACCTGGCTCAAGGTTTGAGAGGCCTTTATCATAGTTCAGTTTCTCCTGCTGGCAATTCTACCTCTGCCCCTTCTTTCATAGGCATTGACCCCTAATAAGTATCTTGCACAGCTTCAGCATCTGCTTCTGGAGAAACAAAATTGTAATATTCTTGGAAGGTTTTGGAAAAGACTGCTGGAAAAGACTGCCAAAGGGGCTGGAGAGATAGCTCAATGGTCTAAATACCTGTCTGGCAGGCACAAGGACCTGAGTTCAATCCTCATGCCAGCTGGCCCTGGAACCCCAGAAACTGGGCATAGTGGTGCACACCTGTAATCCCAGTGCTGGGGAGGCTGAAACAGGAGTCCAAACTGTATAGTGAGACACTGTATCAACAATAAAAGCACCTGGTTAAGAAGGCACAGAGACCAGGGTTCAATCCCTGGCACACCATACCAGCCCCACTCCAGGGGTACACTGAGATAGCAACTGAGACTGGGCATGGTGGTGTACACCTGTAATTCCACCTCTTGGGAGGTTGAAAACAGAAGAAGCACTACAAGTCCAATCTGTGTAGTGAAATCCTGTAGACCGTGTACTAAGTACATAAAATAAATAACAAAAATAAAATTTAAATCCAGATGGATTTGAACAATAAGGTTGTGAGTAAAAAAGAACCAGTACAAAAAGTAAGGTCTCTCCCCAACACCTGTAAGAAGAAAACAACATCCTCTCAAGGGGTGGGAGAATGCAGGCCTTCAAGAAATAACTGGTACAAATAGCTCAGCAAATTAAATTGCCTACAAGCAGGTGCTGAGGCCAGGGGTTGATTCCCAGGCCTGAAGGCAAGCTGGGACAGCAATTGAGATGGCGTGGTGGCACAGGCCTGTAATCCCACCTCTTGGGAGGCTGTAAACAGGCAAATCACTACAAGTCCGACCTAGTAGTGAGAATCTGAACCCTCTGTAGACCTTTCCCTAAAATACCAAAAAAAAAAAAAAAAGTAATTGGTAAGGGGCCAGGTAGATGGCTCAGTACAACAAGCACTTCCCTGGCAAGCTCAAGGACCTGAGTTCAATCCCCAGTTCCGCAAAAAAAAAAAGTAACTGGTAGACACACAAGTATGCAATGGCCCACAGCCCTGTTGAGAGAAGCAGAAAAGAGACCTAGATACTAGGTGAGCAATTTACTAATAAGAAATCATCAGAAAAAAGAAAATCAGCCAGCCAGATAACTCAGCAGATTAAAGCACCTGTTTAGGCAGACACAAAGGCCTGGGGCTTAGATTCCCCACCAGCAGTGCCAGCCCTGCCCCCAGGGCATGCTGAGATGGCAATTGAGATTGGGTGTGGTGGCATACACCTGTAATCCCAGCACCTTGGAGGCTGAAAAACAGGATCACTATGAAACTGAGCTGTGTAGTGAGACCCTATAAACCCTGTAAATCCTGTACTAAATGCATTTTTAAAAAGAAAAAATAAAATCAGTGGATTAAAAAAGGAAAAATTGATAAGCATAATAAGAATAGATATTTTTTCCACATGTGTTTTACATGAGAGATAAGAGGGACAGAGTCAATGAATGAAGCCTAGGCTTTGCAAATGCATTCCTTTGGAGCAATGAGATAGAGGCCATAGTTAAATGGAGCCAAAGCAAGGATCCTTGCTTTGGTCCTATGTATTCCAGTCTGAAAATATTCCTGGCAGAGCTAATGCCTTATCATCCTATGTACTGGGGAGGCACCTATGGGTACAAGTAGGGATTCTCTCCATCCATCAAGTTAAACTTCACTAAAAAGCTTTCTTGCTTCAACATCTGGTTCTTAGAGTCCCAGTAAGAATGGAAAAATAGGAATTGTAATGTGAGGTTTACAAATTACAATGATAGCTTCACGTGAAGCTACTAGTCTCTGTAAAAGTACCAAAGAGGTTATCAACTGTTAATTTCCTTGCTTGTTCCCTGCCTCCCACTCTAACTACAGATATCGTATTTCTGGAAGCTTAGTTCAATTGCTGCCTGGCTTCGGCAGAAAGCTACATAGAAACTGCAGATTCTCCTTCCACCACAAGATGGTAGTAGTGAGCCACATCAGGATGAACAATTCCGAGACAGTTAACTTCAGCACTGTTAAGGCTACAAAATTCCTTGTTGTGGGCAACTGCCTTTTGTCTTATAAGATGTCTAAAAGCACCCTGTGAAGTCTACCACTGGATCCTGGTAGTATTGCCAGCAGCCATAATAAACAAAAATGTCTCTAGAGGTTGTCAAATATTCTTGAAACATTTGAATGGCTCTGATTAAGAACACTGTGCAATGAGACCCTAAAGAAATCTGAGTGAGACATATGGAATAGTTTTGGAAATTTTCATTGTTTTTCTAACTCCCTCCGCTTTTCAATACCACCAAGTTTTTCTCATGTTGAACCATCTTCTCATTCCCTTTTTAAAGACCTCTATGACCATACAAGTCACACCCAGATAATACAGAATAATCTCCCCACCTCAAAATCCTTATTTTAATGACATCTGCAAACTTGCCAAATTACATAAATGTATTCACAAGTTCTAGTGATTAGGACATGGACATCTCTGGAGGACCTTCTTAGTTCTACCCTCTAAGAATGTTCCTCAATGAATCAGAAGTCTATACAAGAGGTGATTCTTCTTTATTGAAATATCATTATGCTAGAAACAACTCACAAATTGTATGTGTACAGCTCAGTGAATTTGTCACAAACACAATCCACTAACAATCATCCAGTTCAAGTTGTAGAACATTACCAACACTCTGGAAATACCCCTCACATCCTCTCCCTAATCAATATAATCCCTTTTTTACTACTCAAGCACCACTGATTAGATCTGGGTGAAGGCTATTACAATGATAAAGTATGTATTTTTGTGCCTAAAGGCCTGCGTTGAATATGTTTCTGACATGTATTCATGTAACTACCTGGAAGCTGTATTATTGCAATCACTTATCACTTAGCTATCACAGACTGATCAGGCCTGCAATCTCCCAAACAAGTAGAGACTGATTGGGTCTAAAATCTCTATAGTGAAGGCTTAAGTAAAAGAGACAGCTGGTATGATTTTAGGGCTCCAGGAGGATCAAAAACCTTTGACAGAATTTTAGAATCTTTTGGCTGGGCATGGTGGTACACACCTATAATAACAGCACTTGGGAGGCTGAGATAGGAGGACTGCCACAAGTTTGAGGCCAGCCAGGACTACATAGTAAGTTCAAGGGCTGCCTGAACTACACGGAGAGACCTTGCCTTAGAAGGAAGAAAGGAAGGAAGGAAGGAAGGAAGGAAGGAAGGAAGGAAGGAAGGAAGGAAGGAAGGAAGGAAGAAACGAACGAAGAGAAAAAGAGAGAGAGACGGAAAATTTGAGATTCTAGGGACTGAGACCAAGAACCAAGAACTTCTCTGCTTGGCCCATCTTTATTTGGTTTTCAAATCAAGGGAGGGGGGACACTAACAAAAGCTTGAGAATCAGAGCAGGACCTTGGGAGTCTGTTCAAGGACTTCTCCAATTAATAGTTTGTGTTAATTCAGGAGAACTATGTTACCTTCCTGAAGACCTTCCCCGCAGGAGTGAGATGCCTGCAGCTACAGTCTTTATCTAGTTAATTGGGGTTGCAGCCAGGCATCCTCCGCTGCAGCCTTGTCTTGTTCTTTGAGGCCTCATCGCATCCCAGGCCACTACAGGCCTCAGCCAGGACAAAGGATTCACAAAGGTTCCTTTAGTATGAGCCCACTGCTCATCTCCAGACAAGGGGCTGAGGCCTTGGACAGACTCACAACTAAATATGGGAAACCAGCTGGTTGATTTTTAAATCCTGCTCAGAGCCACTTCGCAGCAATCTCCATCACAGAATCAGTTCATTTAAATTATTGTATAATAGTTCACATGAATACATCATTTATCCATTACACTACTGATGGAACATTTGGGTTATTTCTACCTTGGCAATGTTTTAAATAATGTTACTATAAACATTTTTGCAAATTCTTTTGGTCTACATATTTGTGTATTTCCATTAGCTATACGCAACAGTAGAATTACTAGATCAGCATATATACATACCTTCAAATTCAATACAGAAAACCATTTTTAGAGTATCAAAATTAATTTATACCCTTAAAAGCAATGTACAAAAGTTCTAGTTGCTTCTTATATCAGCAACATTTGGTTTTATCATTTTAATGTTAGCCAACCTAGAGTATATAGTATATGTAACTTCAACATAATCTTGATATACATATGGCTAGGGCTATAAATCAATAGCATAAGCACTTGCCAGGCAAGCACAAGATCCTGAGTTCAATCCCTGATTCCACAAAAAAAAACTGATATACATTTCCATAATTCATAACAAAGCTGTACATTTTTATGCTTTCTAGGCTATTTGGATTCTTGCTTTTAGAAAGTACCTGCTAAAATTTTTCTTCCACTTTTATGCTGATTTTATAGGAGTTATTGGCATATTGTTTGCAATCTCTTTGTCACCAAAATATTTTTATAAAATTAAATTACCTGTCAACTGGATGGGTTCAGTTATCATTTTTGTTAGTGTATAACTGAACAAAATATAAAATAATTTATAAATCAAGTTTGTGATCAAAGGGTTTTTTCTTTCTTTCTGTCTTTCTTTCTTAGGCAAGTTCTTGAACTTGCAATACTCCTATCTCATCCTCCCCGAGTGCTGGGAGTAGGTAGGCAGACATCACCTCAACTTGCTGATAAATAATTCTTAAACATAAAAAATAAGCATTTCAAAATATGGTCAGGGCATATTTTTTAATTCATTTACTCTTACTTTAGGAACAATGCATCTATTTGTTTTAACAATTGTTAGCAGTTAATGAAGTCATTAAACAAACATTATTTTTACTATATTATATCTGACTTCAGATCGCTTCTTCGGAAGGTTTGGGCGGCTGGTGGACGAGCAGCTGGAGACCAAGCTCGGGCCAAAATGCCGCAGTATCAGACCTGGGAGGAGTTCAGTCGCGCAGCTGAGAAGCTGTACCTCGCGGACCCGATGAGGGCACGAGTGGTTCTCAAATATAGGCACGTTAACGGAAATTTGTGTATTAAAGTAACAGATGATTTAGTTTGTTTGGTGTACAGAACAGATCAAGCTCAAGATGTAAAGAAGATTGAGAAGTTCCACAGTCAGCTGATGCGACTTATGGTAGCCAAGGAGTCCCGCAGTGTTACCATGGAAACAGACTGACAGTTTGAAATGAAGATTCTTTTTGTCCTGTTTGAAGGAAGTATACATCTTTTGAAATTGATAAAATATTGGAACACAAAACACTTTATGTAACTAACTGAGCTATTCAGAAGCCAAGAGATCATTCTTTGTATTTTCTTTTTTTTAATGTTTGCCTTAGAGCTGTAGGAATATAGG
>PVKA01053589.1:0-11164 GCA_004027165.1 Ctenomys sociabilis | reverse complement strand
ATTTAAAACACACACACACACACACACACACACACACACACACATATATATATATATATATATATATATATATGTATATGATAAAAATGGCATGTTCATTCTTGGAAATTAGATTTTCCTTTTTAAAAGTTATTGTTCTTTAATTTTTATTTCAATATTGGAATATTCCATATTCTGAAAGAAATGAAATATTTCTTTTGTAATCTTGCTTGAGGTGGTAGCTATAATTTTATTTAGAATTTTAAAATTCCATTTAGATTTTCTTTACCATCTTGGTCATTTGGTGGACTTTCAGTTCTCCCTACATGATCAGTAAACCTCAGTTTTTTTCCCCACTGAAATTCATGTAATGATAAAGTTTCCTTGAACTGTGGAGATCTATTTTCTGTGAAATCATCACAGCAAACAGAACAAGGATCTGTGTGTGTGCATAGGGTGTCACACTAGTAGCCCCTGCCATGTTTGGATCACGTCTGAGTTGGTTGTGGAAGGTCGGTGGGTAGCAGTGCTCAGTCCATTGAATATTTCGGAAGGAAACAGGCAGAATGTAGTTAGGTCACTGGGACGCTCCCTTGAAAGGATTTTATATAGTCCTATGGGTACCCTAATTGGCGAAGAGTGGATTGTTATAAAAGTGTGAGCCTGAGCCCTTATTCTCTTCGCTGGAATGCAGTACACAGAACATTCTAGCACCGTGCTCTAGGTGAAGCATGAGCTAAATGGAAGTCTTTTAAGTAACCAGCCTTGGGTGTGTTTATTAAACTGACATAATTGTGACTTATCACATGAATTGAAATGCCCAACCAGTGCTATTATTCTTGGCTACCATGCAAGTGTTCTTTTGGGGATGTCTATTATTATCTTTGGGGATATGGAGACAAGTGAATTTTCAATTGACAGTTTTAATCTGTGTGCTGTTTCTCCAGTCTCATACCAGTGATTTCAAGGCCTTATTTCATCATTTTTCTCTACAAGTCTTTATTCTTATCCAAATGAATAAGCACAGAGAGTACAATTTATACAATTATAAACTCAAGGATTTTGTTCTCTTAACAAGATAAAAAGAAAATAAATCAGATAAAAGTTGACTAAATTAAGTCTGCTACTTGAAATAAGCCTAGCTCATTACTCCTTACAGAGACACACATACTTCTAGAAGCACAGTCCATGCATTTTTGAACAGACATTTCTGAAACAAGAAATGCATCTTGGTGAAGTATATAACTGTAAGCATTACCCCTGAGGGTTGTGGTGTATGCCATAATGTAGATTGATTTATCCCTTTGGATAAACTGGGGGCAACAATTTAAGTGACTTGTACCTATAACTCATGTCTGATTCTCAACATATTAACCAATTAATGAAATCCCCCATTTAGTTAGCTGCTTTGATTAACACAATTCATTATCTCAGTATAGCTCTTTTCTCTCCCACCCCATTGTGCTATTTGTAGTTTCTCAGTCATGACACGATTTTCACATTTCAGAAATTCCACATAAAGCTCTCAACCAGTAGCCCCACTTGTTCATACATCTAGTGCAACTTAATCCAAAATTTCCTGAACACCACTTCAAAACCAAACTAATCTTACAAGATGTACAGAGGTTTGCATAACCTTTCTAAAACACTGTTCAGGATTGTGGAATTCACTGCTTTTTTGCTTCTAATTTGGTCTCTCTTTAAGACAAAATTCTTCGCACTGCCTGACTTTGCAGCTGCCCTCCTTGCATGGTGCTTCCTGCACAGGAGCCTTCATTAAATGTGTGTTAATGGGTATGTGAAGTACGCTGCTGTGCCTCCTCATTCATTCCTGTCCACATCTGTGTTTCCAGGTTTCTTGCAATCTATATTCTTTTCCTTCTTACACAATATACCTAATGACTTATATTTGTCAACAGTGTGCTCAATCCCCTGACTTCCCCAATGTTGCTCCATTAATCTGCCATCATCCCGGGTCTCTCTGGCTCTTGTCTCAATGCTGCACTTCTCTGTAGCCCAAGTGCTCATTAATAATTCTCAGGGCTTTGGAGAATTTAACCTCTGGCACAGAACTGCAGCTTTAATTACCTCGCTCTTCACATTAATGGTCTTCCAGGGAATGCTCTATGACCGCAGAGCTCCAAGGTTGTGCACTTTTCAGTTTGTATACTGTATCTGGATTTATGAAAAGCTAGTCCAGACAAGAAATCAAAATGGCCACTGTGGTTACTGCATATTTTATGATGGTAAAATATTAAAACAAAAGGCATTAAAGTGAAATATCAACAATAGTTTCCCATTCTACTCCTCTTTCTTCTTACAAACTGGAATGCATACATATATATGCACACATTCTAGATTCCTTCATCTCTAAAAATATATATATATGTAGCTCCAGTGAGAAAACAAATGCACCAATATCTTCTCCCTTTATTTAATTTGATTTGTATTAGAAAACATGGAAGCAATACATATTTAAGAATTATACTCAATATATATATATATATATATATATATATATATATATATATATATATATATACACACACACACACACACACACACACTCACACCTTCGCCTGTGCTACATTTTGAGCAAAGAAATGAAATTGATGTGTCCTTGTATATTCATGTCTGTGAACATTATTTTGTGATAATTGCTATTGCTTTTGTTTAATAACAAAAGGAAATGTCTCTTGATAAGAATTAATGCAAGCATTCTGACAACCACACCTCTTATCTCTTTGAAAGTTCTTGTAATTATTTCACTCTTTTCTATTAGAAGGGAAAATGGAGTGTTCTTTCTTAAAGTGGTACCCTCCTACTACGAGTCCTTAAGGTCTTTTTGCACAGTCTGTGCAAATGCTGTTGCACTAGCATTATTAGTTAGACACAATGAAGCTATGCAATGAGGAAAGTATGTTGGTGGTTAACTATGGTAGCCAGTTAGAACTTATTTCAGATGATGGGTACACTTCTCAATTATTTTGTTTTCTTGGGGAATTTCCCTGATTTCTTCCCATTGCCTCCTCTGTTCTGTCTGGACATCCCATCAAAGCCTCATACAGTCTTAAGTGAAGCTTTTTCAGGGATGAAGGAATCTAGAATGTGTGACTCTGGGTTGTATTCATAGTGCACTATTACATTAAAGGGCACTAAGATTAAAAGTTGAATCCACCCAAAGTAATCTGGGAAACATATAAAGGATAGAAAGAGTTGTGGCCATGTCTTGCAGCTTTGTTACCTTTTGCTTGTCATAGACTGTCCACCATAATACCTGTCTGCTATGTCAGCCTGCCTTAAAGTCATACAATAACAGACTCAAATCTCTATAAACTAAGTTAGAAAAGGCTTCCCTCCATTAACTTTGGGTGCTGGATATTTTGGGTCAATAACAAGACATCATGTGACTAAGTGAGATCATTATAATTGCAATTTCTGTACTAGATAACCCTCAAAGAAACATGAAGATAATTCAAGGGATGCTTGTCCAAAAATTCCTGGAAATAAAAGTTATGCTACCTCCAAATCCTCTTACTCTCAGTTTTCAATTTCTTTTCTCTGACTTCACATGAGAAGGTCACGTGCATTAGCCACGTGGGATTGGACTGTGTCACACTGCTTCTAGATGCAAACCATACAAGGGATTTAAAGGAACAGTGGGAAACACTAAAGTCTTCATTTACTGAAATATGCATTATATGTATCTTTCATTCTCATGAAGTGAAGCATTTATGATGTAATTTTACATTTTGAGTTTAATATTTTTTTTCCAAATTTGGGATGTGCAAATATAGTGAGTTATTATACCTTAATAAATATTATAGGATTAAGTCTGTTAGGAAGACTTTTATTTCTCTGCAAGTTAGAATGCATTAGCTATAATTTAAGTACACCGTTATTTTATGGAAAATTGTGTTATAATGTTAAGACATTAAAACATGAGAGTAAAATGTTATCTGGGAAAACTCTTATGATGATTTAGTAAGAAAAATAAACCACAATTATGAAATTTTTATGTGCTTCTAGTTTATTTTGAATGGTGACTAGAATAAAAGTCTTCCAGTATTTATACTGCACTCTATATATTTAGAGCAGTGATGCTAGCTTTGTAGTTACTCATAGATTTGCCAGTACGACTACATGATGCATATAGAACGGAGACCACAGAATGCTAGAAACTATTAAAAGATCCAATGTAGCAGGTATTATTTTTAAAAAATAGATTATATTCAATTAGTCTTTAGAATAGTTAACAAATTGAAAAAATATATATATGTAACTCCAATGAGAAAACAAATGCACAATATTTTCTCCCTTTATTTAATTTGATTTACATTAGAAAGCATGTAAACTGCACAGATTTGGGAATTATGCTCAATGTCAAAGTGAATCATTTCTGTTTCAAAATGTTAAATATAAATTTCAGTATTTTGGTCATCCCAGTATAATTTATCTGATAGTGGTTTAAGAATAGATCCTTATTTCTTTTATTTATTTATTTATACCTATTTGGTACAGGGTCTCACTATGCAGATCAGACTCGTGGTGACCCTCCTGTTTTCAGCTCCCCAGTGCTGAGATTACAGGCATGTGCCTCTATGTCCTGACTCTGTCACTAGATCAGCACACCTTGGGGACAAGGCTGGCATGGCATGCGGGACCTGGGATCAAAGCCTGATACCTGTGCTTGCCAAAGCAGGCACTTGATCCTCTGAGCTATCTCTCTGGCCTGCTCCTTATTTCTTTAAAGTTTTTTCTCCCTCAAGGGCTCCCACATATTTTGGGGAAGAGCTGCAGGTGCACTCTGATCTCAGGTGTGAGCCTACGTACCCCACTACACAGACCAGTGTCTGTGGAATATCTGTGGCCCAGGCATAAAAAGATAAACCAGACTCATACATATTAACACTGTGACTAGAGTCACAGATGTTTATGACATCATGCTTACTTGTTCTTGTTTCTTTTTTCAAAAAAACTTGATTAAATTTTATTTATTTTTAACATTTAAAGATACTATTGCTAGTTTAAAATGTTTTCACAGTGTTTTCTGTTGGGTACACTTAGACCAAAAAGTATGAGTTTATTACTACCATTTTCATTTAATAAAATGTGCTGCAAATTTATCTCTGTGTCACTATTATGAACATGATAAAAAGATGCCTGACTTTACATAGTTTAGCTTCCAGTATTGGCATGATGTAAATTTTGTAGAAACTGTGCTTTACATTGTGAATGTTGACATTTTCCAAGCTGGTATGCCAGTGTGCTCTCCACTGACAGTGGACAGCCAAGCACAGGTCCAAGCGAGACATGAGATCTGCAGGTACAATGGCCCAGGATCTTGTTGACACTGTGTGGCTGAAAGCATTCAACGCATTTCTGATTTATGTCATTTTAGGATTTCTAACAGATTTATTGAGGCAGGACAGCCACATCTGTATGGATTTTTCTGTAATATTTCCTGTAAGTGAGTGGCAGATCTTTACAAAATAAGTGAACAATGTGAGTGATTTGAATTGCTCTCTACAATTTGAATTGCTCTGTTATTCTGACTGACCTAATTGACTAAAATGGCATTTGTCCTAAATGCATTGGGTTTAAAAGCCTCTGCTTAATCTTGGTGGACCTTACCTAGATGTCAGGACAAATCAATAATGAATGTGTCGTAATTGAAAAGAAAGGTAACAATACGCCTTATAATTTGAATGTCAAAACTAGGACCTTAATAAGAGAGTTAATGTGCTCTTCAGATTTCTGTGTATGTGTGGATATTGTCTGAGAAAATTCATGGGCCACAGAAGAAGCTGAGAATCCCTGTGAGCCTAAGAAATAATTATTTAGCTTAAATTTTCCTTTGATAAAAAATGAAATTGTCATAAAAATGTAGCATGACAAAAATTTGATGAATAAAGAAACAGATAAAACAAGTAAGGATAGAAGGGATTAAAATGTTACAAATGACAGATTTTGACTATTCCAAGAAGAGAATAAATAAGGTTGAAACACAAGCAGAGGTAAGGAATCAATCTGCTCATATTGTATTTCACTACAGCTTATTTTATTACACAGAGAACAAATTGCTGTCTTCTAAAGTACTGACTAGAATAACACTGCATGATGTGAGACAGATTATTTTAAAATATTTTAATCTACAAGATGATTTTACCCATTTTATTACCATTTTGAATTAAAACTCTTTGCCTACCAAGAATTAATTTTGACAAAGGAGAGAACACTTATTATATAAATGTAAACTACTGAAAAATGCCAATCAATTGAGATAATTTGTAGCCCCAAGCTTCATGGAGGAAAAGGCAGAAATATGAACTAAAACATATTGAACTTATTCAGCGAAAAAAACTAATGAATAAACATGTTTCATTTTCTTTACTCCTTTAAAAGCTGTTCTGCAAAAATGCGTGGAAGTCTTGAAAGTTGCTGCAGAACATTATTTCAAAAACCACAACTCTCACTGAGAAATATTATAGTATATGAAAGTTTCTAAATCAAGTATGATTTTACAAGCAATTACATTTAATGTGAAGCAAATGTTTAGAGTGTGTATTTCCACAGAAAATCAGTGTGAAGTGCTTTGGCCCTGAGTTATATTTAAAAATACTGACCACACTTAGCTAAACATTAGTTTTCCTTATCTTATCTTTTATAACTCACTTCAAGGACTCTTTATATTTGTTTGTGTTGGGCAATACACCATATCATCTTACTTCAGAGGTACAATATCCTGAACATAATATCTGAAACAATAACATCGACAACATCCTTGAGAGATACAAAAATTCCTCATAAAAATATAGATAAGAAATTCAAAGTTGCTGGGGAAATGTTTATCTTTAAAACTTGATCTGATTAATAATCCTTTGCTATGGAGAGGAATTGATTGTTATGAGAATACAAGGATTAATTCAAGATAATCTGTGTCAAATTCTAGTAATAGCATCGAAGGAATGGAGCATCTTAGAAGTATGACAACAGTGATATGATGAATTTGTAGTTCCTTTCAGTCTGGTACAAATTTTATATATGAGTGTTTGATGAGGCTGGCAGACAAAGGACCACAGACCGCAGTGCTTAAGCAACAGAATGTAACTTCTTAGAGCACCATGAAGCAGAATTCAAAGCTTGAGGGAGATTCGCTGTGGGACTCTCCCGGTGCTTCTTTTTGGACTATAAATGGCCAAAGTCCTATGGTTTCCCACAGTAATCCCTCTGTGCAAGACACCCCAAGGCCCTCTGTATCCTGTTCTCATGTAAGAACACCAGTCGGAGATGCTCCTGACCACTTGAATACCTATGAAAAGGTCTTAGATACAAATTCAGAAATACTCTGAGATGGTGAAACTTGGAGTTTCAGCACATAAATTTTAGTGGATACAACTCTGCATATAATACCATCTTAAGCTATTTCTCTTCTGAAAATGTAAGTTGCCTTTATTAGTTTTTTTTTTAATTATCTTTAAGCTTATGAAAACAGAGGACAAATATTACAGAAAGTATTACAAGTACCTTGGAAAGCAATTTACTAACTAGAATTTTGTTTCTAAAGATCTTGCTTCTTGTCCATCGATATTACAAGGATATACATACTATTGCAATGTAATATAGTGTTAATTATAATATAGAATATCTGATATTATTATGGAAATGATGATAAATTACAGCAGAAGCAACTCTTTATATTATTTCAACAGAAAAATATTTTAAATGTATCCTATATATTGAAGTTGTACCACATTTTAAATCTCTTTATTTTAACCATAATCTATAAAGTTGTCCAAAAGTTGTCCGAGCTCTGTAAAAAAAAAAAAACATCTTGCCACAGAAACAAAAACTGGACAAGTTATAGAAGTCATAGTTAAGAAAAACCATCAGAATAATTAAGTTCTTTAGGATATGTTTTGTATATTAGGAATTTCACTATGAAAACAGGGAGATCTTTTGGGGAATGCAAAAACTCTTCGGTTAAAAACTATAGCATGGTGATTCTCAGTGTATTCATACGTGATGACATGATAGAAATCTTGGCAAAGAAACTCAAAGTCAGATTATTCCATGCTTTAATTGCATATATTTTATGACATATTATCATGTTTTAAGCAATAATTCTTTTTATTTTAAAGCAAGAAAAAATAAAATTGGTACAAAAGTTCAAAATAAGATGATAGGAAATTAACAATGGTTATGAGACTGCAAATTGTTGTCTTCAAAGTAGTTGCTCAGATTATAAAATATAGGGATGCAAAAGTGGTCAAACAATATAAGTACTTGCTTCCTTTCAATGAACTAATAGAAATTAGTAGTGCAATTATCTTTGCTATCTTGAATGTATGTGCATATTATACTGCTATTATCTTGGGTGTACATATATTGCCCTAATGTAATGTTTTCAGTTCCTCTGAAGAAAATACCAAGGAGGGAAATAGCTGGGTCAATTGAGACTTCTAATCCTACTTTTTCTAAGGAATCTACAACATTTTTTTAAAAAAGAATTATAAGTGCCTATCTGGAAATATAAGGTACAGAAAAGGATCTGTGTAAAATCACCCAATTTTCTTGATGAGAAGGAGTTACAAAATCTATTTCTCTACCCTTATGTTTCAAGTTTTAGACAAGAATCTACGAATATAGATATTATGAGCATTTCTCTTTGATTGAAGTATATAATTATATATACATGTAGATTTTGTAGAATATCTTCAAAAATTAAAATGCATTTATTTAATGTGTTACAGACAGTGCATACTTGTTTTAAAATACTAGAAATACAATGAAAATATCAAGTAAGAGAGATTCTCCAAAAATTAGCTCAAATTAAGGACAATACTATTACTATTAAATTTTTGCATAATGTCTTTTTGTGAAGACATTAAATCTGAAGCATTGAAAAAAATTTTCTATAATAAAATGAAAATACCAAAAATAAATGGAAATAGTAGCAATGAAAATTTGTAGATGATTCAACATATGAAAATAATTCGACATACTATTTTAGATATATTCTCAATGAATGCTGCTGATACAAAACTTTAATACATTTATTAAAGCAGATTTTTCACTTAGTTTTCTCAATTTGAAACTTCATAATTATACTTCTCAAAACACATTTTCAGACAAATTATTTTAATGAGCTGTAAAATAAATTTTAATAGCACATGGCATTACTATATGCTTAAATTTTAAGGATAATGGAGAATTTATATTCATGATTATCAATCTATAGCTGCTATATAGTGAATTTATATAAAACACTTAAGAAAATTTTCATAGTCAATATAATACCTTATAGTTCACAAAATACTGCAGATTTATAAATGGATAAAACAGTATTTCTTATTTATTTATAGTGTTATAAAATGAAAGGAACTTAAAACTTTTACTAAATATATGCACATATAGGTTGTGTAGAGACACCAAAGAATATAACTGCCTCATATTTTTAAATATCTAAATCTCCACGTAAATTCATCAGAGAGGCAAGCTGCAAAGAGGATTACAATTTTTAAGCTTACATTTTTCTGCTCTATGTGTGTGAGAAAAAAAGCAAAATGACAAATGGTTATACTTCAATCCCATATGTTAAATGGTTCAGAATAAAAGTTATGTGTATAATGGAGAGAAATATCCCCTTAAAATGAGAGATTATCTTATATTTATTCCATACATAATTTCAAATATTTGCTAGGCAATTTCATTTTAAGACTTAAAAGCAGAGATTAGTACCATGCTTTAGTTATCAAGTATCTTTCCTCACAGTAAAGTTGCATGTGGTAAAGTTCCACAAAATTTTGATGACAAGAAAAATTTAAAAGGACAGGAAACCAAAAGAAGAAAGAAAGAGAAGAAACAAACAACAGATAATAAAGCCAACCAGGGAAGTACTTTGTGAAACTTTACTTTCATCATACTTGTAATATTTTTGTAGGATAAATGAGTCACAAGAAAAATTTGAAAATAATTTTCAACTCAAAAATCCTAGGTCAAAACCTACATTTCTTTTAAAAGCAAGGAGTGAATACAAGTACATTATCACATATGGGACAGACAGCACAAATATGACATGTACAGAAGAATTAAAATTGAATGCAATTTGTGATATGGGAAGTGGATAATTTAGAGCCTTTGAAAAGAAAAATAATCCAGAAAATCATCCAGGAATTGAGGTACGTGCATGCTTGGACCCATGGCTTGTGCAGAGCCTCAAACAAGAGCATCACAAATTTGAGCCCCTGAACAAGTTAGAGTTACCCTATCTGTATGTGAAAGGGCCCCAGTGCAGGTACTTTGCTAGGTGTTGTACGCAGTCTGTAATACTGACCTCAAATCCAGACACAGACACACACACACACACACACACACACACACACACACACACACACACAAAAGTAAATAAAATCTTTGGTAGCTTCAAATATTCTATGCATTATATTCCTCAAAGGAGGTAACTTTCATATAAAAGGGTAAAATGTTATTTATGATTATCTGCAGTGGAAATTCAATAAATATCTACTGAAATTATGAAAGGTACTTAAAAGCTTGGAATGCTTCTTTTCTCAGGTTTTTATAGCATATAATTTATGAATGGCAGCAGCTCATGTAATTCATGAAAATAATTTTTGAAATGTCAGTTTAGCCACCTTAATTTTATATTTTACAAAATTTTAAAACCTACTTTCTCTACATGTAAATAGTCTGGAGTAAGGTGTGTAGATAGATGCATACAAGAAAGGAAATAAAATTTTGAAATTTTCTAAAATTTTAATTTTATATATTTGGAATTATTGATTATAATTAATAAATTAAATATAATTTTATGCATATACTAATCTATCAATAATATTAATTATGATTTCCCTTAAATTTATTTTCATGAATAAATATTTATGTTCTATATCAGAGACACATAAATAGATAAATTTTTATTGTTCGCTTAGAAGTTTCTTAATTTTCCACCCCATATTGAAACCAACTGAACCACATTTCTTAATTTTTATATTAATTTCTCCATTCCATAATTATGTTCCTAAGATCTAACCCCAGACTCCTGTGACTGCATGCAGTTTTATAGTTGCATTATCTTGAAAAAATTACTTTTATTAAATTAGTGGTTTTTATAGAACACTGTAAATAAATTACATTTAAAGAAACTAAATATGCTCAGTGAACT
>PVKA01053588.1:0-11164 GCA_004027165.1 Ctenomys sociabilis | reverse complement strand
ATCTATCTAGATATCACATGCGCATGCGCACAGCATACTAAGGATTGATTGAAGTAGGGTTGTTATGACTTGTATCTAGGTGTCCCCTTAAAGACTTTTGTAGTCATGCGGTGGACTTCCAGTGCTTGTGATTAACTCAGGATCCACTGGACTTTGTGGTGTGAGTGCTATATCCAGCCTGGGGCGGATAGCTTGGATGCAACTTAAGAGGGACATACTTGCTCTCTGTAGCCATTGTTGTTACCATTATGCCCACTTGGTCCTGCCCTCTGCTCTTTGGCACTACCATGAACTGCTGCCTTTTGACACATGCCACTCTGCCTGGAGCCAGCTGGGTACAGACTGAAACCTCCAGTAACTGTGAGCTAAATAAGTCTTTCCTTTCCTAATTTGGAGTGTTTGGTATTCTCCAGCAAAAGGAGAGAAGAGTAACTGTGATAAGGGTCTTCACATTGAGCAGTATTCCTAGCATTTTTTGGTCTTTCTTATTAGACACAGTCTTAAAAGTCCCCCCAGGTTGATCTTGAGATCTTCTTGCAATAACATCCCAGGGCCCTGCAGAATTACAGGTGTGGACCACCACATTTAGCTTAATTTTCATAAGTTTGTTTTCATTAGAAATGATTCTGAGCGTTTCTATATGGCCATAAGAAAATATTGTAAGTGACAATCAAGGAAAAGCCTATTGGAACTGACCCAGCTGATGTCAAGATGTTTCAGGCAGTTGCACTTAACAAAAGAGATGCACTTAGTCACCAAGTCAGTCAGGGATAATTCTCACACCTGTCCTTATGTCTTTCTTTGTAAGAAACTCTTTGGTCAGGTGAGGACAAGTTGAAGTAAGAAATCTGACATTTAGTCTATGAAGAAATTCTACAGAAGGAAGTGAAGAAATGTCACAGGGAGAGTCTCATATCTCTACAAAAGGTTTTAGTACCAGAGACCTGCACAGCATTTCAGAATCATTTCTGCATTTTTGGTATTATGTTCAGATTACACTTCTGTCTAAAGCACAGAGTGACTTTTCCCTCCTAAAAATTGAAGCTGGGGTTTAGGGAGAAGATCCCATCGCAGAGCAGCAGGGCTTCAGGACAGTGACAGCCCTACTTATTCTTCCGAGGCCTATGGCTATGGGCCTGGTTTCTCCCCTTTCCCTTATAGAAGAGGATAAGAGAGGAGTAGGTGATTCATGGACTTTAGACTGCTAGGTCTGTTTACAGATCTTGTTATCATGCGATGAGTACCTTGGAAGTTATAGAAGATGTTGCCAATGACAACATTTATCCCTCCTCCAAATGCTCTGTCCTGTTAACGAGGTATCTTATCTAAGCTTGTGCTTAAGCAGAATTCATTTCCTCACAATTACAATTGTCCTCCCTCTTTGTACATTGATTTAGATCTTTCAGAGTTAAACAGCTTCAAAATACTCAAAGTTCTGATTTTTCTAAGTAAGACTTCAATAAAAAGATCCTTAGAAATATAATTTGAGTAACTTGACACTGCTGAACAGAGTTTATCACACAAAATAAGATATAATCAGAATTACATCTTATCAAAAGTATTATAATTGGAAATATCTTTATCATGAGCTTCAGAAGAGGACAGTTTTAGATCAAGACCTCTGATTATGAAAAGACTTAAATAATAATTGAATTCTCTAAAATTATTTTAAAACAGTTGCAATAACAACAAAAAGCCATTGTTCAATAGTAGCTCAAATTCTAAAAGCATGAAGAATTGTAAGCCAAAACATGGAATCAAATAACTTAAAACTTTAAAAAAATTTCTTAAAATCTCTGCAATTTGAATAAGTATTGGCTTGGCCTTCCTTAAGTGTTATCTCAACCTAAAGTACATCCTGTGACTCATGTTCTGACTACTGTTATATTCTTTCTGATCCAAATTGCTGGGAGGAAGGGAAGTACTGCTCTAGCCTCTTAAAGTGATTATGTAACCTAGTGTACACAGTCTTGTAAAAGCTGCACCTTGAGAAGGATGTGCTGTTTCTCATTTCTTTGTTCTTGTTTCACTTTTATGAGCCCTTCTTGGAAGGAAAGGACATTTTGTTTCTACTTGAAAAACAATGTCTATGTAACAAGAACAAAGCAGCATTTTGACTACCCTAGCATTCTCTAAATCTGGCTTTTTTAATAAATGGAGTGGTTCTGGGTCGACGGTCAAAACTTTGCACATGAACTTCTCTTGACAGGTAAAAATAACTGAAAAGTGTCTATTTGCATGAAATTCATCATTAGTGACTTTATCAACAATTTTCTAATGTCTTCATGTGTATCACTAACCAGAAGGAAGAACACAGCTGAAAGGTTGTGTGAAAAGTTGAAGAGCACACGGTAGCACAACAACCAAGACCTCAAAATGCCCTTTGTGAAATAAGATGGACTATCCTAGGAGATGAAATGAAAGAAAATGTTGCTCAGTCATCTTCAGTTTAAAGGCTCTGATTATAATAACCTAACTGACAGATTATGGATTTAACAACATAGTTTTTCTTATTTTTATATCATAGATAGTCCTTTCTAAAACCTGAGATAACATGACCTCAGGAAATTATAATAAAATAAAAATGAAGAATAATATTTTGTAAAATATTTTCACATAGCTCTTAAAGGAACAACTGTACACTTGCTTAACTTTCAAAAGTTTGGTTAGCATGCAGCTATATGAGAAAATGACCTTTACTTGGCTTATTACAAAGTTTAATTCCTTAAACTATACCACTTCTATAATTGTATCATTGATTTAGGCATGTGAAAGTGTCGTTTTCACAATAATATAATTCAACATGTATGAAGAAATTTTTCTGTATTGCTGATTTCTGCTCATTTTTTCTATTTTTACACAGAAATTTAGAAATCTAACCATTTTCTTGTCTCTTGTTTTCATTTACAGTACTTGTTTAGAAGACCAGAATGACAGGCATTCCAAGCATGACCTTAGCGTTGCATGTTGCTATTCAGGGCAGTTGCTTAGTCCACAGGTATCATAGTCAGGCTGAGAATCCTACCACCTAACTGCTAGTTTCAAAAACTGATGGAGAGTCTCAGGATTATTTCCTCAATCATCTTGTGCTTATAAATGTATAGTTTTGCCCCTGCCAGTTTCCTAGATTTTTCTCTTTTCCTCTTTGTTGCTTAATCTTTTAAGTTCTCACCTTCCTTTTGATTGTGTTGTACCAGGCTGCAGAGATGGCTCAGTGGAATAAACACTTCCCTGGCAAGCACAAGGGCCTGAGTTCAGTCCCCAGTTACTAGGGAAACTATATGATATTTACACATGTGGGTCTGGTTTATGTCACTAATGAGTATATCTTCAAGTGGAATTCATTTAAATGCAAAGGGTTCGAGTTTATCATTTTTTATAGCTGAGTAATACTCCATTGTATAAAAATACATCTTTTCCATCCATTCCTCAAGTGATGGGCATTTTCATTGTTTCAGGATTTGGCTGTCATAAATTGTGTTGATAAACATCTCCGAGTGAGCGGATAGCTGGCTTGAATGGGATTTCCAGTCCTAGTATTTTAAGAGGTCTCCACACTGATCACCATAATGGTTGCACCACTCTACCTTCCCATGAGCAGTGGAGAAGAGTTCCTTTCTCCCCACAGCCTCTCTAACATTTGTTGTTGGTTGATTTCCTTATGATAGCCATTCTTCCTGGGGTGAGATGGTATCTCATTGTTGTTTTAATTTTAATTTCACGAATGGCTAGTGATGTGGAGCATTTTTTCATGTATTTATTTGCATTTTTTAATTTCATCCTCTGAAACGCGTGTGTTCATCTCCATTGCCCATTTCTGGATTGGGTCTTTAAATTTTGGGACCCTAATTTTTTTAGTTCTTTATAAATTCTGGAGGGAAGACCTTTGTCTGAATGCTAATTAGTTCAGTTTTTTTTCCAATTTGTAGGTTGTCTTTTCACGTTGTTGGTAATTTCTTTTGACGTGCATTAACTCCTCAGTAAGAGGAGGTCCCAGCTGTTAGTTCTTTCAAGTATTAGCCGTGCAATTTGAGTTTTGCTCCTGAACTCTTTGCCTGCCCCTATGTCTTCAAGAGTTCCTCCTACTTTCTCTTCCAGGAGATTGTTTCTGTTTTAATGTTTAGATCTTCAATACATTTTTACTTTAGCTTAGTGCATGGTGATAGACCTGGCTCATGTTGTAGTTTTCAGCATGTAGAGAGCTGGCTTTTCTAGCACCATTTGTTAAAGAGGCTATCTTTCTTCCAGGAAGCATGTTTGGCCCCTTTTTTGTAAGGTAGCTGAATGTATTTGCAGATGTTTTTGCACTTTCTAATCTATTCCACTGATCCCCATGCTGATTTTATCACAGTAGCTTTGTAGTATAATTTCAAGTCAGGAATTGTGATGCCTCCTGCCTTGCCTTTGTTGGCCATGATTGCCTTTGCTATTCTAGGCCTTTTCTGGTTCCAAATAAATTTTAGGAACAATCTATCTAGGTCTGGGAGGTATGTTGGTATTACCTGGATAAGGATTGTATTAAATCTGTGCAACAGTTTTAGGAATATGGCCATCTTCACAATGTTGATTCTTCAATCCAGGAGTGGGGAATATCCTTCCATTTTCTGAAATCCTCTATGATCTCTTTTTTCAGAGTATTGTAATTTTCATTGAATAGATTATTTTACTCCTTTACTTTAATTAATTACAAGGTATTTCATTTTCCATGGTGCTATTGTAAAAGGTATTATTTCTCTAATTTCCCTCTCAGTGTGTTTGTTATCTGTAGAGGAATGATATTGACTTTTGGGTATTGACTTTGTATCCTGCTCTTGTACTGAATTTGTGTATCAATTCTAGTAGCTTCTTGATGGAGTTTTTTGGGTTTTCCAAATACCATGTCATCTGCAAATAGTGAGAGTTTAATTTCTTCTTTAGTTATTCTTATTCCTTTTATTTCTTTCTTATATAATGGCTCTAGCTAATGATTCAAAACTACATTGAATAGGAGTAGTGATACAGGACATCCTTGTGCCAGATGTCAGAGTAAAAGATTTCAGTTTTTCCCCCATTTAGAATTATGTCATCCATTGGGTTGTCATAGATAGCTTTTATCAGATTGAAGTAAACGCCATCTATTTCAATTTTGTGTAAGACTTTGAACATTAATGAGTTTTGGCCTTTGTCAAAAGACTTTTCTGCATCAATTGAGATGATTTTGTGGTTTTGGGATTTGGCTCTATTAATATAGTTTATTATATTTATATATTTATGAATATTGAACCATCCTTACATCCCTAGGATGAATCCTACCTGGTCATGGTATATGATCTTCTTGTTGATTTGTTGTATTCTATATACTAGGATTTCATTGAGAATTTTTGCATCTATGTTTATGAGGGAGATCAGCCTATAGTTCTCTTTTCTTCTTGCATCTTTCCTTGGTTTTGGTATCAGCATAATACTTCCTTGAGGAATGATTTATGCTCATATGTTGAAAGAGAAGTTAGTGCTTAAAATTTCTTTGTTCTCCTTTTTAATTCCTTTTAATGTTTCCTTTTTTATACCAATTTTTTGTGCTTATATCTGGCAATCTAAACAATTTGAAGACATTATGCAATATAACAGCTATTGTTGAATTTCTATGTTTATGTTTAGTGAAATCCTTTATCTTTCTAAATTTTAATTATTTTAATAACTTTTTAAAAGAGAAATGCAATTTATATATTATCTTAAATGTTTTTCAACACTCCTATTTAGTTCTTTTAAACTGATTTCATTTACCCCTAAGTGCCCATCTGTAATTAGTCATTTTTTCAAGCAGCAGTATCTGGGTTACCACTGGTAAGATAATTTCAGCACAGCAAATTATTTATTCAGGAGTACAAGGTTAATTCCTTCTGACCCCCATGTCTCAGAGATGGGAGTAATGGATCCTCGTGTACCACTGAATTTCACCCCTGTTATATTTTATTTTGAAACAGGATTTGCTTAGTGAACCAAGCTGCCCTCAAAATTGTGATCCACCTGTCTCAGCCCATTGGGGAGCTGGATTACAGGTGAGTGCTAATATTTTGTTGGTGATGATTATTTACTTAAATCTTTAAATATTTATTGTCTACCCTTTCTCTTTTGAGAATTTTAATCATATGAATATGAGTTTCTGATTCTGACAGAGTCAACTGTTATGACTGATTTGTAAATTCTTCATTTTTATTTTGGAATTTTTTGGTTGTTATATTCATTTAAGTTCATAAATAATTTATTTACAATGGGGTGATCTATTATTAATCTGATGCCATATATTCATTTCAGAAATATTTCGCTAAACTTTGCTGTCTACATCTTAAAAAAAGAATTATGTAACATGTGCATGTACCAATACCCCACAATGAATGTATTTATTATGTATCACAAATATTCAGTAATAAAAAGTAGTGAGGTAAAGTTCCAAAAAATAATTTTGTAAAAACTAAGGAAACAAAAGTAACAAAATAAAAACAAAATGAGAGAGAAACAGAAACAGAGACAGAGAGTCAGAGACAGAGAGAGAGAGAGAGAGATTATTTGGGACAGATTTTGCAAATTCACACATCTAAATTCAATACAGAGACAGAATGTAAAGCTGTACTTGTATTTTTACATCATTTCTCCAAGGAATAAATAGTAATGGATTGAAAGGCTAGCTGCTGATACACTCATACATGATCGCAGGCTTATTTTAGATGTATAAATATAAGTAACCCTAACATTGAAACTAAACTTACACACACCTCTAACTTTAAACCTACAAAAACCCTAACCTTAATCCTAAAGCTACCTATAGCCATAGCCCTATTCTAGTTCTAATCCTAACTCTAGCCTTCACCCTAGTCTTATCATAGATGAAAATTTAGGATTAGACATAGAACTAACACTAAATCCTAATTCAACCTTCAATCTAACACTAACCCAAACTAAAACACAACTCAAGCCTGAACCTGAATCCTAAATCTAACAGTAACCCTACTGTGAGCCTCAGACCCCTAGCCTAGCTTAGCCCTACATCTAATGCTAATCTTGACACTAATGTTAACCTTAACTTAATACTAGGCCTACAACTAATGTTAAAACAAACTCTACACCTAGTCTGAAACTTAACTCTAACCCTAACCATAAACCCTAAGCATAACCCCAAACTTAACCTAAATGAAACTTAAACCTAAGTATAAACTGAAATCTATCCATAGCCTCAACCATAACCTTAGTCTCAAACCTTAAACTATTCCAAAGGCTAATTGCTATCCTAACAGAATGCAAAACAAAAAATAAATCTAACCTTAACCAATCAACCCATAGCCTCAGCCCTTGCCTTACCCATAGCCATAAAATTAACAGCTGCAAGTCTAGTTCTAACCCTAACACTAAATCTTTAATCTAAAGTTAACTCCAGCCATGGCTATAACCCTAACCATAACATCAGATCCTAAATTCAACCCTAACTATAGCTATGATCCTAACTGTAACTCTAAACCAAAAATATCTTTAAACCCAACTATAATCTTAACAATACTCTGAGGACCTAACCTTAAACTTACCTTAACTCAAAACTAACTTTAAATGTAACTGTAGCTTTCTTCAAAACAACAAACTAGCTCTAAATTTAGTCCTTACCCTAGCAATAATACTAAATCTAATAAAAACCATGAATCTAATCTTAGCCAGAAAACTAACTCTAATCCACATCTTAATCTTAGCCCTAAAACTAACCCTGACCCACCCTAGTTCTATCCCTAAGCCTGGCCATAGACCTTAGTATAACATTTGCCTTTATCCTAACCATAACTTTAATCCCTAACCCTAACCTTAAGCCTACCACTAACCCTACTCCTATCCCTAATCCTTTTCCTAAACTTAGACCAAGCCCTACACCTACTAATAACTTCACTCTATTCTTAACAACCCTAACTCTAATCCCAACCATAGATATAACTTCACACATAGCCCTGGATCTACACCTAACCATATGCATAACACTAAAACTAATGCTAACCCAAACCTAGCCCAAACATGAGCCCTAACACTAACCCTAGACTCCAGCCAAGCCCTATACCCTAAAATGAACACTAAAACTAACCATAGGCTAAATATAACCTTAACTATAATATTAAAACTGGGCCCAGACCTAGTTTAGCTCGACCTTAATCATAACTCCAAACTCAGCCCTATACTGGCACTAGCCTTAGCACCCTAGTCCCAAGACTAACCCAAAACTTAAACCTAACCCAAAACTTAACTGCAATAGTAATGCTAACCCATACTCTAGCCAAGCACAAAACCCCAATCCTATCTTTATTATTAGCCCTACTCTAGCTCTAACCTTATCCCAACACTAAACTTAAACCTAATCCTAGACCTAGCCATAGCCCTAATGGTACCTGCAAACTAATCCTAAACCTAAGCTTAACCTGAATCCTAACAATAACTTTAAATGAGATACTAACCCTAAACCTAGTACCTAACATTCAGCCTGAACCTAACTGTAAATGTAAACAGCCTTAACTGTATCCTTAAGTATGCCCAAATACTATACCTTAAATATAACTTGAATTCTAGCCCCAAAGTAATCTTAAACCTAACCCTAAATCTTAGGGGTAAACCTAACCCTAACCATAAACAAACTTAACTATAACCCTAATCCAGACCTAATCCCAACCCTAGCTCTAAGCCTTACCTCCAATCCAACTCTATCCAGTCTTAGCCCTAAATCTAACCTTAATCCAATCTTAACCCTACCCTAAACCTAACTCCAACCCTTAACCTTAGCCTTAAGCTTCACCCTAATGCTAACTCAAACCTAATTCTAACCCTAATGCTAATCCTAAAACTAAACCTTACCCTAAACTCAGCCCTTGTCCTAGCCCTAGCTCTAACTCTAACCCAGATTTAACCCTGAAACTTAAGCCTAACCCCAACTCTAGTCTCAACTCTAAACTTAATCACAAATCCTAATCTTAGCTATAGACCTAAACTCTAACCATGATCCTAACATCTCTGATGTTAACCCTAATCCTAACCCTTTGATAACAATATACTTTCTTTACATCTAACCCTACATGAAAACCTAACTGGAACCTTAACCCTCACTCTAACCAGAATCTAGCCCTTTTTGAGGACTAAGCTTTCTTTACACATGCACAGACTTGGAGGTGCTTTATTGAAGGATGAGTAGATATTGACCAGTGAGTATTGAAAGGAAGGGGCCTCAAACAAGGACAAAGAGAAAGAATATGAGAGAGACTGAGTGTGTGTGTGTTTGTGTGTGTGTTGCTAAAGATCGAACTCACACTTTTCACCCAGCATCATTATGACCTGTTTTTTTTTTTTTTTTTAAATGCTTTTTATTTTGATAGAAAAACTTGCTAAACTGCTAACTTGCCCATCTTGAGCACAGACTTGGGTTCCTCCTGCTTCAGCCTTCCAGCACCCTGGGATTGACAGCCTGCTCATCACACCCCACAAGAGAAACATTTAGTTACACATTACCAGTACATAGTTAAATTTGTATTCCTGCAAAATACTAGATGTTTGTTACAGAAGATTTCTGAACTGAAATGTTGAAAAGCATTGGATATAGAGTTAGTTAGGACTTTGAATTAACTATTTAAACAAGCCTCAGCAACTTCAAGTATAGCTCTTAAGATTTAAGTAGGCCCCCAGCCAGGTTTTGCAACTCAGGAAGAGAGCAAGCACCCTTTCCTTCTGCTTTTTGTTTGTTTTCTATTTTCCTTGTTACAGCTTTAAATCATCCCATGTAGCAGCATGTTAAAAGGCTGCAGGCTTGTTGGTAGCTGCAGTAGAAATTGAAAGACTGACAGGGAACTTGTCCAAAAACGTACTCTGAAAAGACAGTACTCATTAGCTGCAAGTTGGCCTGTTTCTTAATACTTCATTGGCTTTAAAAATAAGTGCATTTATTGTTAAATATCAAATTCTAAATCAAATTTTAAAATTTATCATTTCCTGTTAATAATTATGCTCATCTTACTGAAAGCATTTTGTGCTTTAAAAATGATGCATAATAATTATTAATAGCTCCTAGAAATTGTAGTTGTTTTCTTTTGGATCAAATTATATTTCCTAACATTAGCAATAATAATAACTTAGTGGATCAGGCTCTAAGTGTTTTATATTTTTCATTAAGCATGAAACTCAGTATCACTCTACCAATAAGCTATATGCCCCTATTTCACTTTTATATATTATTTTCATGCATGGTTTCTATGCTAAGGACATATGATCCTCTGCCTCAGAATACTGAGTAGCTGAGACTATAAGAAATTTGTCATTGAAGCTCACGTAAGTGCTTTATTTTTGTTAACTAATTGAATCTTAACACAACTTTAGCATGTCAGTGCATATATTCTCCTGTATTTACAGTTGAAGAGATGGAAGTATAGAGAAGTAATTTTCCCATGTACACTCAGCTATTAGGTAGTAAAATCCATGTCCCTTGTTTTCATTTATTACCTTGAGACAAACATTTACTTGAGAGAGTATAGCATTAATTGACATGACAGTACAAGCATTACATTATTAGAAGACCAGAATGACAGGGATTCCAAGCATGGCCCTAGTATTACACATTGGACTTTAGACATAGGAAAACCTGTACCATAACATCCTGTTACTCAGGGGTGACCCAAATTTTCATATCAAGGAGATTAGAGGGCCACAGAGGAAAGTGGTAGATGATGTAAAGTGTACCTAAGGAGAGTCACATGGAGACAAAACATTCTCTCAGGCTTTCACAGAGAGCAAATTGGTCAAGCAATGGCCGTGATTCATCCACATGGCTGACACTGACAAAGGATCTATGTACTGTGGTATAGGATTTCAGGGTAAGTCCTGAGGGGATTTGACTGACCTTGTCAAATACAAATGTTACATTTTTTGTTATATAGATTTTGCTTTGTCTTGGGCTTAACCATCCAGCAGAAAAGTATAAAAATGAGGTACAAAAAGTAAAGCCATTTTAGTATGCTGAGCTGTAAAAGGCTCATGTCAACAACTTCTGACATTACCAGTCATGAGAATAACACATTACTATTATAGACTACTGGACTATATTGGATTGCTTTGCTGAATTTATGCACCTACAGTATATGAATGATAATGGAATAGCCATCTCTGACAAAAGTGGGGG
>PVKA01053587.1:0-11165 GCA_004027165.1 Ctenomys sociabilis | reverse complement strand
AACTCTTTATTCTTTATTCAGGACCATACAACTTCTCTTGCCTTATGGATTAAGATCTTTGTTATTTTCTAAATGTTACATCTGGAGGTATTAGAATATTTTGAGTTTGTATAACTGGAACATATTTTAGTTTAATTTTCAAAGGTATGTTTGCTATGTATAAAATTTATTGAAGACAGATATATTTTTATTCAATCCCTTGAATTAATTACTCTAATTTCTTACCCACTTGCTTCTTTTTTTTCCTAATGTGGAATAAGAAATTGTTTAATTTTGTTCTTCCATAGCTAATATTTTTATGTATATGTTTTAAAAATGTTTTTCTTTACATTTAGTTATGGAAAATTTCATTTTTGTTTATCTTGGTATTATTTTATTCATATTTCTTATGTAAAAGGTTCATTTTTCTTGGAAATATGGTGCTATAATTTCAAATAAATCCAGAAAATTTAAATATTTAAATGTTTACTGCCCACTCCTTTCTTTTTTTTTTTTTTTTTTGTCTTTTTGAGACAGGGTCTCACTATACAGTTCAGGCTGGCCTTAAGCTCACTTTGTAGCTCAGGCTGGTCTCGAACTCACAACAATCCTCCTGCCTCAGCCTCCCAAGTGCTGGGATTACAGGCATGCGCCACCACGCCTGGCTGCCCACTCCTTTCTACTTTCAGAATTCTAATTATATAATATAAGTTTCTTGATTTTGGCACAGAGTGAACTGAATGACTGATCTGTAAATTCTTTCTTCATTTTTATTTCAGACAATTTTATTATTACATTCATTTAAGTTTGTAAATAATTTCTGTACATGTGCAATCTATTATTAATCTCATGCTATGTATTCATTTCAGAAATATTTCTCTAAAATTCACTCTGTCTAGATCTTTCTCATTTCAGTATTTGTCAATTTTAATATACTATATAATTATTGATTTTAAATAAAGTTAATGAGAAAAAAGAAAAACCTCTAGTAGAGAAGGGTACTCTAGACAGAGGTAAAACAATTTAATATTTTAGAAGATATTTGAAAGTTATACTGGAATAGTGAAATAGTTGCTCATGTAGGAAAAAAGAGCGTACAATTTAAAGTAAACAGAAAGGTATGACCTCCTTTCTGAAATCACATATTTTGTAACAATGAACACCAAACAGCTTGACTAGCACAAATAACTTTGAGATCTAAGACAGTTTTATTATAAAATATAATTTTCAAAATTAGAATGAAGTTTAGCAAAGTTTTTGATCTTATTAGATTACAAATTGATTAACAGTGTACTGAATATTGATAAAACCTGTTGTTCTAATATTAAAATCAATATTTAGTTCTTTCTGTTCACAGTGTGAATCTGCACAAAGTCTATAATCCCATAATATATTGTTGTACAATTTGAACCACGAGATGGAGCCTGAATCCTTCTCTAATTTCCTTATAATGGTGACAGTTAAGTTAATGATGCATACAGAGAATGTTCAAAATTATTTACACTAAATTGTGAAAAACAAAGATTGTGACTGATGACTTTTTGAAACATGCTTTTAAATGCATTTTATGGCAGCAAAACGTCCAAATAAAAATGATGACACTGATTCTGTCTACACTGAGTTGGAAGCATCCATCCACTCTTAATGAGCTGAGTTTGCAATACAAAAATTAGTCTTTCTAAGCCACATAGCTCCCAACTTTACAGTAAAACTGTCCAATGATGTATCCTTGGTCAAGTTGCAGAAATTCAGCTATCAAAACAGTGCTGACAATTCTAATGCAGAATGGAATTTGGTGGTGCCAGCCCATTGCTCTTTAGAATTCGCAATGCTAGCAGGAGCACAATGTATTTTTTTGTAGGTAACGTCAGCAATTGTAGCACTAAAATGCAATTTGAAGCAAATAGCAAAGTAGTTCTTTTGAGACCAATACTGCATTTTAATGACATAACTTTCTGCTCCCTAGGCATAACTCAAATCTGAAAATCAAAATCAGAGGGAAATATTAGGTAAAGGCATTGCAACATCCATAAATTTCATGCTCACCTTGCAATGAACATAAAGTTAAATCTTTTACCTATGAAAGATAAGTCTAATGTATATATATATATATATATGAATTAAAATAGAATTAATTCACCCAATTTATGTGCAATATATATAATTATAAGTCTATCATGTGTTAGAAAAGTAGTCTGTTCATGTTTTGTGCCCTGTAGTCACAGTAAATATAAGAGTCTAGGAAGTAGTACACTATTCAACATAATGAAACATTGTGATAGGCATAAATAAATGAACATAATGAAGATTTTATGTGGGAAACACATAGTACATAGTACAAGAAAATGATTGTGAATCTTCCATTTGATGTATATTATGCCCAAATTACAGCTTCTGAGTAACTGCCACAGTGTATCTAGAGGATGTCTGAAATGCAGTTCTCAGACTTGAATTCAGATCTACTGCATCATGCCTCCAATAATTAGAACTTCAGGTGACTTTGCACTGAGTTTTAGAAACATCACTTGGATCAGACTAGCAGATTTCTGATACACATTCATGGCGCAGCATCATTTTCTGCAGGATGCATGTGAATGATAATCCAGCAAAATATGTGATATTGGCTTTCTGATTAGAAGGAGAGAATTTGCAGCTGAAATTAATGATGGCAAACAAAATGAAAGTTTAAGTTAAATTGGTATCTGTGATAAAAAAAAAAAAAGAAGTTACAGCAGGTGTAAGGCTGAGCCACTTACTAATCTCTGTGGCACTGGGGCTCTTCTTTTGCCTCTGCCAGCTCTGCTGTCTTGGTTCAGTAAGCTTTTGAAAACAGGGATCTGGTGTAAAATGTTCTTGCCAGGATCATTTCAACATCCATGAAACACTGTTTGCTTCATATGAAGCTTCCTTTTCCAGACTATTGTATTTGTCTCCTTCAGGGGTTTCTAATTCTAGTCACCCTTCTTTAAGGAAGGGACTAAAAACAAGTCAGATAGGGCAAAGTGAATGGCATATGCTGCAGGGTACTAATCAGCTTTTCTTCTGGATGGTTAACAACCTACATTCACAGATCAAAATTGGAGAAATAGAAGAGCCACAAGGCCAGCCAACATTTTGGCCCTAGCTTTTGAAGGTCAGTGAAGACTCAGGGTATAGGAGAACCTGTACTGCAACATCATGAAACTCAGTGCCCCAAATTTTCTGAACAAGGAGATTATGCAGCCACAAAGCAAGAGGAGATCATTGATCTACAGTGTACCTAGGGAGAGTCACATGAAGAGAAAACTTTCCCTCCTGCTCTCACAGAGAGCAAACCGGTCAAGCATTGGCCATGACTCATCCACATGGATGACACAGACAAAGGATCTACAGAGTAAGGTACAGGGATTACAAGATAAACCCTGAAGAGACTTCATGGACCTCATCAGAAACAAAAACTACATCTTTTGGTATATAGGTCTTGATCTATCTCAGTCTTAACTATCCAGCAGAAAAGTATAAAAATGAGGTATACAATGCGGGGACATAATAATAAGTTCAGCTGTAAATGGCTACAGTCAACAACTTCTTCAGATAACTCACTTTTATTGTGGAACGCTGAACTGTGTTGGATTGTGTCGCTGAGTTCAGGCACCTAAACTGGTTTAATGACAATGGAGTGCTCATTTTTGGCAGGTCTAGACAAAAAAGGGGGGGAATACAAAGGAAGAATCATGATGTGTGTGTATAAACAACACAGTTAGGATAAATATGCCGTGCTTCTGCATAATTCTATGAGAAGCAAGATTTGCACTAATAGTGGTTGGACAAGATATTATGTTGGCTTCTAGTACAGTGGACAACCACTAGGAAAATAACAATGTAGAAAGTATTAATTATTAAATCTGTGATATAATTCAGGTATAAAAGATAAGTAAACAGCTACACTCTCTTAATTTACTGATAAGACATCTGCTATAATAATCTCTGTAAGTATAATATCATGTATGCACCTCATATGATACCAAAACATTATGAAAACTGTTTGCGATGTATTTTTTTTGCAATGTATTAATTTATCGAATCCGTCCAGTTAAGGTGTCTTAAAACTGTCTCATTGGTATTTGTACTTCGATAAAATAAAAAAAAGAAAAAAGAAAGGAAACGACTGCTTGTTTATTTATTTCTGATTAACTTGGTGGTTAGATTATGTTACAGCCTTTCAACATGCACAAGAAATTGCCCACATCAGCATATGAATCTCATAGTCAGCATAGTTTCTGTTTTTTTTCTTTATTTTTGTTTACTTTAGGGAAAAAAGCACAAAATAAAATTTCTTAGCAAAGTAGTAGGAGATAAAAGTAGTTAATATATTATATGTTGTTACCTTTAAAGTAGTTGTTCAGGGTACAAGACATGGGTACAAGAATTTCTCCAATTGATGTTGGCAAAAGCCTTCCTTTTTAAGAGACACTAACTTGCATGCATTTTTTGCCATTTTCCTACCATCCTCTTTATTCTTTCTGAGTTATTTATTTCATTTCACAATATCTATTGTACATTTTTAGACCTTATTTACTTTTTCAAATTTTCACACAAGGGGCACAATACAATGTTTACAAACATGAATCTGATTTATTTTACTTCAGAATATGGTCTCTAGCTGCACTCTTTAACCTGTGAGTCTTGAATTTTCACTCTTCCACCCAGAATTTAATGCCATCAGCTAATAATCATAATTTAACTTCTTCCTTTGTTTTCCATATTCCTTTTTTCTCTTATCTAGTTGCTCTGGGTAGTGTTCCCAGAACTATATTGAATAGGAGTGGTGATACTAGGCACCCTTGTTTAGTTCCTGATTTTAGAGGGAAAGCTAACAGATTTTGCATATTTAGTAGGAGGTTTACTGTGGGTTTGCCTTCGAATATTTTTATAGGATTGAGATAAAAATCATCTATTCTAATTTAATAGAAACAATCAAATTTTAATCATGCATGAGTATTGCACTTTGTCAAAAGATTTTTCTGCATGTGTTCATAAGATCATACAATTTTTGTCTGTGGTTCTGTTGAGACAGTGTATTATATTTGGATATTCTCCTTCCATTCCTTGGATGAATCCAACTTGGTGATGGGCATTATCTTTGTGATAATTTGCTGTATTCTTTTTGTCAATATCTTATTGAGGGTTTTTTCATCTTTGCTTATTATGGAGTTTGACCAGTCGTTCTCTTTTTTTGGTTGGATCTTTAACTGGTTTTGGTATCATGGTAATACTAGCCTCCAGTAATGAATTAAGGAGTATTGCTACCTTTTCAAATTCAATAAGATTTAAGGAGTACAGGTATTAAATCATCTCTGAATTTATTGTATAATTCAACAATGAGCCCATTGGGATCTAGAATTTTCTTCCTTGGTAAGTCTTTAATTACATTTTCAATTTCATTGATGATACAAGTTATTCAGAATTTTATATCTTCTTGAGTTGGCCTTGCTAATTCATATGTATCTAGAGATCTATTCATTTCTTCTGTGTTTTCCATTCTATGAGAGTAGTATTATTTAAAGTATATATTAATGATGTTCTGATTTCCACAGGGTCTGTAATGATTTCACCCATTTCACTCCTCATTGCAAGAATTTGAGTCATTTCTTTCTTTCTTTCTTTTTGATAACATTGGCTAATGGTTTATCAATTTTATTTATTCTTTCATAGAATCAACTCTTTAACTCAATAATGCTTTGTATCTTTGTCTTACTGTTGAATGTGTTAATTTATGCTTTGATCTTCATAATTTTCTCCCTTCCATTGGCTTTGAGCTTTACTTGTTCTTCATTTTCTAGAAGCTTGAGATGCAACATTAGGTTATTTGTACTTGTTCTGTTTTCTGATGTGAAAATTGCCTGCTATTAATTCCTTCTTAGGATTGCTTTTATTGCTTTCCAGTAAGTCATATTTGCATTTTCATTCTATTGTAGATACTGTTTAATTTTCTTTTTTTATTTTGTGTGACCTACTGGATGTTCAGGTGGTTGTTATTTAATTTCCATGTGTCTGTGAGGATTTTGTGGTTTTGTTTACATGAATTTCCAATTTTATTACATTATGGCCAGATAATATGCATGGGATAACTTCAGTTCATTTGCATTTACTTATGCATGGTTTGTGAAGTAGTCCATGGTCTGTTTTACATAACATACCATATGCAGTTAATAACAATGTGTATTCTGATGTTGTTGGTTGTAATACTCTGTAAAAAAAAAAAAAGAAAAGAAAAGAAAAAGCTCATTTGCATCCAGGTTCCATTCAATTCTGATATTTCTTTCTTTTTTTATTGTGTATTTAGTACAGGGTCTATAGGGTCTCTCTACATAGATCATAGTGATTCTCCTGCTTCACTGGGATTACAAGCATTCACTACCATACCCTGTCTCAGTTGCCATCTCAGAGTCCCCTGGGGCTGGGGCAGCATAGCACATCAGGGGTAGAACACTGGCCATTGTGCTCTGCTAAAGCAGGTGCTATAGTCAGCTGAGCTATCTGGCCAGCCCCTGGTTCTCCTGTTTCTTTGCTGTTTGTGCGTGCGTGTGTGTGTGTGTGTGTGTGTGTGTGTGTGTGTGATTGCTATATTTTGATAGAAGGGCAGTAAGGTCCTCCACTACAATTGTGTTTGCTTTTCTGATTTTTTTCTCTATATAAACATTTATTTTATACAGTTGGGTGCTGCCTCTTTGTTGCACGCATATCTGTAATTGTTATCTCTCCCTCTTGAATTATTCCTCTCACAAGTAAATAGTGACCTTTTCTACTTCTTTTAATCATTCTTGGTTTTAAGCTCACATTGTCAACAACCAGAATAACTACCTTCATTTTTTTCTGGTTTTCTGTAACATTACATATTGTTTTTTTATCCATTAACTTTATTTCTTTTTTTCTCAGAACCAGGGATTGGACTCAGGCCCTTGCACTTGCCAGGCAAGTGCTTATTCAATTGAGTATTTTTCCCAGCTCCATGAATTTTGTTTTGAATTAAATGTGTTTCTTTTTTTACAGTATACTGATGGGTTTTACTTTTTCTTTTAAATTAAGTTTATTGAGAAAGAAATAGCAATGAGACAGTTTGAAAACTGGTTAGTAGAACAGTCACAATAATTAATGTATTGCGTATTATTTTCTTCATAGTTGTTATTCAGAGTACAAGATGCAGACATGATATCTTGTCTAAACACTATTAGTACAAATCTTTTTTCTCATTGAGCTAAGAGAAAGTAGCTTATATCTATCCTATTTTGTATATACATATACTTTTTCCACTACAAAATGATCCTGTATATATATCCCCTTTTTGCTTAGTTTTGACAGAGATGGATATTCCATTGCCCTACAAATATCTTAGGTGCATAAATTCAGCAAAATAATCTAATATGGACCATTAGTCCAAAATAGCAGTGGGTTATTCGCAGAACTGGCAATGTCAGAAGTTGTTGACTTAAGCCTTTTACAACTCAACATATTAACATGACCTTACTTTTTATACCTTGATTTTATACTTTTCTCCTGGGTGGTTAAGATCAAAATAAAGCAAGATCTATATGACAAAAAAAATGTAATTTTTATATCTGCCAAGGTCAGTCAAATCCCCGCAGGATTTACCCTAAAACCCTGTACTGCAGTTTGTAGAGATGGGTTTTGTTTCTTGATTCATTCTGCCAATATGTTCTTTTGATTAGTGAACGGAGGTCATTTATATTGATGGTTATAACTGATATATAATGACTTGTCTTTGTTATATTATTTTGCTATTATTGGTTTCCTACTTTTTTCCTCTTGAATTGTTTGCCTGCTTGCTGGTTTCTTTCTTCTGTTCTTGGAATTGTGATCATTTAATCTTTGTCTAAATTATCTTTCAATTCTCTTTGTTGTGTTGGTTAGGTAGTGATGAATTTCTTCACTCATTCTTTGTCATGGAATTATCTTATTTCTCTTTCAATTTGAAAGATAGTTGTGAAAGCTACGTAAAGAGGTTCTTGTCTTTCAATTTTTGAAATACTTTACTTCAAGTTCTTCTTGACTTGAAGGTTTGTGCTGCGAAATCTACTATGGTGCCGATAGCACTTTCTTTGTAGTATTTTAGTTTCTTTACTCAAACAATTTTTAATATTCTGCTCCTGTGTAACATTTCTGATATCTTGATTATTATATATATGGGCTTGGAAGGCAGCTATGCTCACCACTATACCACCAACGCAGATTATATATGGGCTTGGATTTAATTTGGTAATGGCTATTTGCAATTTCACACCCCTATGTCAGATTCTTTTCCAATGCTTGGGAAATGTTTACTATTAGTTCTTCAAATAGATTTTTATGTCATTTGTGTTGTCTTATTTTTTTAATTTGTCACCAATTACTTATATTATTTTCCTTCCATCATCGTACACCCATTAAATTGTTACTTCCTGATCCTTTGTTGTTTTTAAGAGATCTTAACTTTCATGATCACTAGCTGAGAGCCTATCTTCAAGGTCTGAAAGTCAATCTTCAGTTTTGTTCAAGTGCTTCTGCCAGCTTTTAATGAATTATTAATTTCCTGAATATCTGTTTGAATCAGTCGCAGGCACTTTATTTCATACCTATAGTCATCATCCAGGGTTTCCATTCTCTTCTTATCATCATCATTTTTTTATGTATCTCTAGTCTAGCTTTGCCAGTCAGTTCCTTTATAAATATTGATGTATCCTTTTCTTACCTGAGTGATTGTTTCTGAATTCCTCTGTAGCCTCAAGATTTTCTTTCTTTACTTCCATTGCTCCTATTTCAGAATGCCAGGTGTGTCTTCCACTTTCCTCTCCCTTAACTCCTGCACTTGTTCTGGGTCATCTGAACAAGTTGTATTTTGCTTCTGCGTCTTGTCTTGTTCTATCTCAAAAATTTTTATTTTGTTTCTTTGTTGCTTCTTATAATTTTTCCAGTAAGTCACTTTAAAAATAGTTTCAGGGTCTTTTCCAGGTAAGGTTTTTTTTTTAAAGAACATCTTCTGCTTGTAGGAGTTTCTTGATTTGTGTCTCTTCCAAGATCCTTCCCTTCCAGTTAGCTGGGAGTGAGAAATTATTTGTATGGTTCAGTCTCCATTCCTTTGGTGATAGTTTTGGTGAGGGTATTACTCCATATCTTCCCAGCATTGTTGCAGAAGTGAGTTCAATTGATTGAAACAGATATGACACCCTGGCTAAAATAGCATAATAGCAATAATGATATCATGAGGTAGGGTTGAGGAACTAACAAAATATGGTAACTATTGATTTTATATCTTTACCTATAGGAGCAAATTCTACAATGATATTAGAGAATCAATTGTAAAGTGGGAGCTTGTCGGCAAAGTGCTTCCCCTTTGGTGGAGTGATTTTACCCCATGTGGGGAAATTTAAGAAAGTTAGAGGCCAAAACAAACAAAAAAAACAAACTAAGAGCCAAACTGGAGGACAAAGGTTGATCACAAAGGTTTTTGGAAACTATAAAGGAGGACAGAAGAAAAGAAATGAAAAAGCTAGCAGGGGTTACCTGAACTTGATCACTGGGTGGGGACATCGGATCCTATTTCTGTAAATGTACCTTTCTCCAGCCATTTTTTTCAATTTTTATTAATTTTATTGAGAAATAGCAATGAGAGTTCCAAAACAGGTTAGTAGGACAGTTATAATAATTAATACGTTGTATATTATTGTCTTCATAGTAGTTATTCAGAGTACAAGATGCAGACATATCTTGTATAAACACTAATAGTATAAATTTTTCATCTTGTTGAACTAATATAAAGTGGCTGTATTCTTTTTTGCCCATTCATAAGTAACATTTAATTTTATTTCTTTTTTTTAAAGCAGATTAATAGGACAATTTCAATAATTAATACTTTTTACATTTGTTATCTTCCTAGTGGTTATCCATAGTATAAAAAGCAGACAGGGTCTCCTGTCCAAACACTGTCAGTACAAATACTTTTTATCATAGAATTAAGGGAAAGAGCTTGCATATCTATCCTAACTATTCTGTGTATACACATATAAGATGTTCCTTCCTTTGTATCCACTTTTTCTGTGTAGTCCTGTCAGAGATGAATATTCTATTGGCATTCACTTATTATAGATGCTTGAATTCAGCAAAACACTCCAACATAATCTAGCAGTCCCCTATAGTAGTTGGTTATCCGCAGAAGTTGACTTCCTGTCATGACTTACCAATTATTACCATACTTTATCACAAATAAAAAGTTTAATTTCTTCTATTTATTTATGGGTAATAAATGAAAAAAGACAAGAAATAATGTTATAGGACCGTTCTGCTACAAGGCTGTATGTGGTTAGATTTCCAAATTTCTGTGTAAAAATATGTGCATATTCCTATTTTTTAAAATCTTTTTGTCCACATACTCTGTAAGGACGCAAAGTGCAATACGTCAATACTTGGTGGAAAATACTTGTTTCACATTATACAATGTTTGCTATTTAGATAGTTAGAGTAAACCGAACTGCATGTGTTGCAGGGTAATAATCAGCTTCTCTTCTGGAAGGTTAACAACCTAAGTTTGCAGATTAAAAATTGGAGAAAATGAAGGGTTTCAAGGTCAGCCAACATTTTGGCCCCAGCCTTTCAAGGTCAATAAAGACTCAGGACATAGGAGAACCTGTACAGTAACATCATGTAACTCAGTTGTGCCTCAAATTTTCTGATCAAGGAGATTGTGGAACCACAGAGGAATGTGATCGATGATCTACAGTGTGCCTAATGAGAGTCACATGGAGAGAAAACATTCTCTCAGGCTTTCACAGAGAGCAAATTGGTCAAGCAATGGCTGTGACTCATGCACATGGCTGACATTGATGAAGGATCTACAAAGTGCGGTACTGACTTATAGGATAGATCCTGAGGGGACTTGACTGACCTTATGAGATACAAAAGTTACATTTCCCCTTATATAATTCTTACTTTATCTTGATCTTAACCATCCAGCAGAAATGTATAAAAATGAGATATGTAAAGTAAAGCCATATTAATATGCTGAGGTCTCCAGGCATTTAGAAGAGAAATCAAAGGATTAAGAAGAGAAAGGATAAATGAGATATACAGTAGAAAGCAAAGAGACAGAGAGAGAGAGAGAGAGAGACAGAGAGAGAGAGAGAGAGAGAGAGAGAGAGAGAGAGAGAGAGAGA
>PVKA01053586.1:0-11168 GCA_004027165.1 Ctenomys sociabilis | reverse complement strand
TTGTACTGCTTTTTTTTTTTTTTGGACTAGGGATCAAACTTGGGACCTTGCTTTTGCCAGGAAGGTGTTTAAAGCACTGAGCTATATCCCCAGCAGCTATACTGCTGATTTCTGCCGGTCTATTTTGATGGGGAAGTACTGGGAATTGAACTCAGGACTTTGCACTTGTCAGACAGGTGCCTTGCCATTGAGCTATATTCCCAGCTCTCTGCTGGTCTACTGAAAGGAACAATTAATGGTTACATTTTCTCTCTAATTTGTAATTTTTTGACCAGTTTTGCACACTTATATTTGGTAATTCTGGACAAATAATTTGAAGGCAACAATATATAGTATAATGCCATTGTTGAATTCCTATAATTTTGTTCATTGAAATTCTGCATCATTTCTTTTGTTCTACATATTACTTTTTATTCTCTTTTAAAAATATATAAAATGTTGCTATTGCCTCCTCTTTTGCTAAGAATCCTCTTGTTTAGAATATTTGAAAGAGTCCATGTGAGCTCCTTGAAGGCAGTCGTCAGGGCTTACGGACCTGGTATGTAAGTCTTCAGCCCAGTTGATTCTCTTTAACAGAATGCTTTCTTAGCTCTGCTACTCGTTTTGCCCACTTTAAAATTTTTACACTTGCATAAAAATCTTACAAAAAGAGACTTCCTTTTTGCTTTTACTTTACTTCTACCTAACTCTGCTTTACTTATGTGAAATATAATTTTCCTTTCATTTAGGCCCCTGAATTCCTGAAAGTACCACCAAAAGTTTACCAGAGACCAGTCCTCTGAGGCTGTACCCTGCCCCTTCTGTCCTCTAATGCACCAGATATTTGGGGTTGGAAGATACCTCCTTCTGGAAGGTTTCTTGTGCTTTTGAATATGACTTACATTGGCCAAAATTCCTCCTCTGACTGCAGCTTTTCCTTACCTAAAGCGAAGAATGCTTGAGCTTTGCTTTGGCTGTCCAAGCCTTGGCTGTCCTCGAAGCACCTCTGCGCCTTCATGTCTGGCCTCTGTACAGGTTCTGCCTAGCATGCATCTGCACCCTTAACTCCTGCATGCATTCTGTGCCTTTTCTCAACTCACACTATATCTCAGTGGATTGAGTGTTGGAGATTGTATCAAGCTCAGTGCTTCCCAAGTGAATTCAGAAATTTTTTCTCAACCGTCTCTCCTTCTCACATATAATTGCAGAAGCAGCTCATTCTCATATGAAAGCACCTACCTCAAGTTATGGAGCCTATTTTCACACTCCTCTCTTTTATCTGCGCCATACAATAAACATGTCACTGTTTTGAAAAATCTCTGAAATTCTCCCTACCCACCATAACTGTTTACTAAAGTGAACAGGCCAGGCTATAAGAGCACCTAACCTAAATGCCATTACCGTGTTTTTCCTGTCAGGTCCTCAACAAAATCATATTATTTGAATTCTGCCTGTCATTCAATGGTTGGCCTACCTACCTCAGCATCAGAGTTTCTGGTGGACATTAATTCTGGCACTCATCCTCCTTTACCTAACAAATACTTTTGATTTTCAACCCTAACTTCTAAACTTTCCTCCAGCCACAGTTGGGTTCTCATAATTTTTCTAGCTAAGCTTTTCCATTGGTACAATAAATTTGTTCTCTGATATTTAGATTTTGTCCAGCATTAAATTTCAACTGTTAAAATAGATTTTGTAACGTTCAGTTTTCAAAGAGCTTATTGTCAAAGGACTTCTATGAAAAATATACACTATTATATGTGCAATCATAAATCACTATTATGAAGTAATATAATATATACTAACTACACATTCAACTCTGTTCTTAGTAGATAAATGACAAAGTTCTTTCATAGTTGTAGATTTTTACATTTTATAAAATTTCATGGTTGTTGACCTGACTTAACTTTTCATACTTACACTATTAATATCTGAATTTATGTGTCAATATCAATAATGGTTTTGTCCAGTATGTTTAACTTAAAGAATAAGTTTCATCACTATTACTACTACTTCTGCTACTACTTCTACTACTACTACTATTACTACTCAGCTTTTGAAAACTTTCAGGTAGTTATTAGTTCACATGTAACATTAAATAAATAATTTGTGCCTTTAAATATGTTTTGATATTTTATAAAAATTAAAGACAGCGATATAATCTAGCACTTCAGTACTGAAATCAGCCAAAATATACTTGTTGGGCTATCGTTAAATTCATGAGTATAATTTTGAAAAAAGATAAAGCAAATTATTAATTTTTTACTCAATATGCTATAGCTTTAAAATATGCTTTTGTGTTTAGTAATTCCTAATTACTAAGTACAATCAACAATTTAAAGTTCACACAAAATAGTTCTGTTACTTACTACACAGAATCTTGGGAACTAAGCCAAATTATAGGCATACAGTTCTTGGTAAAGCAAGACTCAAAACACTATTAGTATAAATCTTCCTTCACATAGAGTTTGGATAAGTTATCATGTCTGCATCATGTATTCTGAATAACAACTACAAAGACAACAATATGTAATGCACTAATTGTTGTAACTGTCTCACTATCCTGTTTTGAAACTGTCTCATTGCAATTTCTTTCTCATTAACATTAATTAAAAAATTAAAAAAAAAAACAAGAGTCAGTACCTTCTTCTACAGCTGGTCAATAGAAAGTGATTAGAAGCCCCAGAACTTTCAACTGTAAACCTAAGACTACTTAAAAACTTACTTAACCTTTGACTTTGCTGATTTTAGGAAGTTCTTTGCAAGTACTTTCTTCAGAAATTCTATAAATATTCCTTTCATATATAAAAGTATGGGAAAATGTGACTTATGCATCAACCATGGGTTAGAATAACAGAAGAGCTAATAGCTTGTAGCTTTCGGAATGGACCCTGGTGCTGGGAGTCTTTTCTGCGCAAGAACTATGCTGGTCATCTGCCACCCACTTCTGACCTATGTGTCACTGACTTTTACAACTTCATTTAAAATTTTTATTAAATTAATTTGAGACCTAAGCCTGTGTATTAAGAGAAACTATACTGGATTTCAGATTTTTAAAATGAAAAATTGTAGTGTGGACTGTAAAACCATTGCACCTTTGTGTTTTTGAAAATCATGCTATATATATATATATATATATATATATATATATATATATATATATATTGTACTAATATATTTATAAAATTAGATATGAGCAGTACATAGCGGCTCATGCCTGTAATCTGAGCACTCAGGAGGCTGAGGCAAAAGAACCATTGTGAGTTCAAGCCAGCCTCAGCTACAAAATTAGTTCAAGGCCAGCTTGAACTGTGTAGTGAAAGTCTGTCTCAGAAATAAAAAAGCAAGAAAAACAAACAACAGGTAGATAGGCAGATAGATGGATAGAGATAGATAGATAGATAGATAGATAGATACATACATACATACATACATACATACATACATACATACATACACAGATACATAGATACATAGATATGTAGAGAGATATATAGACAGACAGACAGATAGATAGATAACAGAAAATAGAACATAAAACAAAGGGTTGAGTGGGTGGCTAATATACATTGCATTATTTCATAAGAATAATTTATGATAGCACATATAATAATAAGTCAATTTCATAAAAGTCCTTTGAAAATATGCTCTTAAAAATAAACTCTTGACCAGCCCGAGACAGTGCGGCCAACTCCCCCATCCTCCTCGATCCCGCCCGCGCCCGCCCAGCCCCAGAGACCTCCTGAGACAGCGAGACCCATGCCAGCAGCCTACTCAATCCTGCCCATGGTGCCCAGCCAGAGACCCGCCTGAGACAGCGGCCCCCTGGATCCCGCCACAAGCTCTCCCAGTGAGTTGGAATTTGCATGACTCACCAGGCTTCCCAGATGAGTAAGAGGGTGGTGAGTCTGAGGGAGAGCCATTGGCTTTTTCTCACGTGTGCTAGCGTATCCTTGCCCCCAACCCCTACAACCCAGTGACTGGCCTGAAACCTCAGGACCCACTCACCAGCACCTCCCCAGATCCCCTGCCTTAAAGCCCACTGAATGAGTGGGAATTTCCCCGATTTTCTGGGCATCAAAGTTCAGTGAGTGCAGAACTCCAGGCCCGCCATGCCCCAGAGACATTTCCCAGGAATTCCCTGCTCCCCCACCCCCAGTGACCCGGTGAGAGCTCCAGGCACACCGTGCCAGAGAAACATTTCCAGGTGATTACCGGTCCCACCCCACAGCCCCAGACCCAGTGCAGATCGGCCTGGAGTGAGAACTCCAAGACTGTCACATCGGAGGGACATTTTTCGGCAATCCTCGGTCCCATGCCACGGCCCGAAACCCAGCACAGCCTGGCCTGTGAGTGAGGGCTCCAGGCCCACTGCACTGGAGGGACCTTTCCCAGTTTTCTCGGTTTACAGCCTGTAGACCTGGACCCAGCACAGGCTGGCAGACCCAGTACAGATTACTCAGTGAATAAGATCATCCACTATACTTTTATGAGCCCAGAAGATCCACCAAAGCCCAGGCCTTCCAACCGGGGAATGAGCTGCCTGACACAGGAGGGCTGACCCTGGTAAGTTTCTGGATCCTCGCCCAAAGCCAGCTAAGACCATTAAGTTTCATTACTTGCTCTACATCCCAGTTTGGTTTGTGCTCGCCTGAACAGGGAACCAAAAGAGGGGAACCAAAGGAGCTGCAGCAAAAAAGGAACTGAACACAACAGCTAGATCCAGGATAGGCATACCTGGAAAATCTCAAACTTAATAGACTGGCACCCGAATCTCATAACAAGCTAAGGTAATAGCTGCATCAAAGCTCTACACCAAAGATCAAAGGTCAGTGCTATACAAAATGACAAAGAGAAGGGGAAAAATGCAATCCCAGACCTCGAGTCCATCAAGAAGGGCAGAGGACACTAGCTCAGCTGCAATAAATGAATTAACAGATACAGCAGCAAAGGAACAACAACAGAAAGCTATAGAGGAAATAAAACAAGAAGTAATTCCCCTAATTAAAAAAGAAATATCTGAATACATAATATCTGAAATAAAGAATGAATTCCAGAAACATTGGGTCAAAAAACTATGCCCACCCAGAACAACTGCAGAGAGCACTATTCCAGCTGAAATGTATGAATTAACAGCACCTGAAGCAAAGAAACAACAGCAGAAAGATCATGAGGAACTCAAAGCAGAAATAAGTTCTGAAATCAAAAAAGAATTCTTTGAAAAAAAGAAGTTTTTGAAAACATAGAAACTAAAATACAGAAACAAGTCCAGAAATGTACAGAGGAAACCCAACGTGGAAGAAACACAGCAGAAAAAGAATTAATAACTACCTCTAAAGAAGACATGGTTAAAAAATTTGAGAAGATCAGAAATATGATGGATTCCTTGAATGAGTAATACAGAAAAGAAATAGAACACATGAAACACAGTCAAAGAGATATAGAAGAACTGAAAATATCAATCACGAGTCTACAAATCCATCTGAGTGAAAGCGAAGACAGAGTTTCTGATCTTGAAGATGCCGGAGCAGCTAGTGAAAAGGTGAGAAAGGATCTCTTAAAAACAACAAGAAGACAGGAAAAAATAATCCATCACCTGCAAGATGATGCCAGGATGAACAATGTGAGAATAATTGGTATCAACAAGAATAAAGGAGTCAATACAAATGACATAAAAAGAATTTGGGGAGAAATAATTGCAGAAAACCTCCCAAATATCAGGAAACAATCCAACATTCAGGTCACCGAAGAATACAGAACACCAAATAAGCTCAACCCAAGGGGAAACACACCAAGACATATAATAGTTAATATAATAGTTAAGATCCAAGAAATCCAACACAAAAATAATATACTGAAAGCTGCTAAAGAGAAGAAGGAGCTCACATTCAAAGGAAAACCCATCAGAATTACAGCCGAGTTCTCTACACAAAAAAGGAAGGCAAGGAGAGCCTGGAGCAGAGTTCTTCAAATCCTACACGAAAACAAATTCCAGACCAGACTATTATATCCTGCAAAATTCTCTTTCAAGTTTGATGGAGAAGTGAAATACTTCCATGACAAAGAACAAATAAAGAATTTCATGATAACAAAGCCATCCCTTCACAGGCTGCTGAAAGATGTTCCACAGAGAGACCACAATGACCAGAACTCCATGAATGAGAATGGAAGGAACCCACTAAACAGGACAGTCAATTAAACACAGGTTACAGAGTAATAAACAACACCAGGTAAATATCATGACAAACATAAGTCAGCACATTTCAATTATAACCATCAATGTAAACGGACTCAATTCTCCAATTGAGAGGAATAGACTGGCATAGTGGATTAGGAAAAATAATCCAACAATATGCTGTACAAGAAACACACTTAACTCAAAAGCACATTCATAGGCTCAAAGTCAAAGGATGCAAAATAATACTACATGCCCCAGCACCTCAGAAAAAAGCAGGAGTAGCAATTCTGTTGTCAGACAGTCTCAACTTCAAACCAAGAATAATCAAACAATACAAAGAAGGCCACTATATATTGGTCAGGGGAAAAATTCAAGAGCAAGAAGTAACACTCACAAATATTTATGCACCAAACACAGGAGCACCCAACTATGTAAGACAGATCTTAAGGGACATGAAAAACTTAATGTCTAAGAACACAATCTTAACAGGAGATCTTAACACACCCTTATCTCAAAAAGACAGGTCAACCAGACAAAAAATTAGCAAAGAAGTTGCAGAACTGAACCAGAGCTTGGAAGAAATGGATCTGGTGGACATATTCAGAGAGTTGCCCCCAACCACAGCAGAATACACATTTTTTTCAGCTGCACACAGGTCATTTTCCAAAACAGACCATATACTAGTCCAGAGGATATGCCTAAGTATATGCAAGAAAGTGGAAATTATCCCATGCATACTATCTGACGACAATGCAATGAAATTGGAAATAAAAGACAAAAGAAACCAGAAAAACCTGCTAAATTCATGGTAACTAAACAACACCCTACTCAGCAATCAATGGGTTGCAGAAGAAATTCAACAAGAAATTCAACAATATCTACAATTCAATGAAAATTCAAGTACAACTTACCGGAATTTATGGGATGCGATGAAAGCAGTTCTTAGAGGGAAAATTATAGCTATGAACTCACACATTAGGAAAACAGAAAGGGAACAAATTAGCACCCTAATGTTGTACCTCTGACAACTAGAAAAAGAAGAGCAAACAAAACCCAGAGCACAAAGACGGGAAGAAATCATAAAGATTAGAGCAGAAATTAACTCAATTGAGATGAAAAAAAAACAGTTCAAAAAATCCACAAATCAAAAAGTGGGTTCTTTGAAAAACTAAATAAAGTTCATAAGCCTCTTTCCAACCTCATCAAAAGAGGCAAAAGAAAATTCAACTACAAGCAACAAGAAATTAAAAGGGTGAAATCACCACAGACCCAGTGGAAATTCAGAAGATTATTAATAGTTACTTGGAGAATCTTTATGCTCACAGAATACAAGACACAGAAGAAATGGACAGATTCCTCGAAAGGTACAAATTACCAAAACTGAATCAAAAGATATAACAACTCTCAATAAACCAATAACAGCCAACAAAATATGAAACATAATAAAAAAGCCTACCGACAAAGAAAAGTCCAGGTCCTGATGGATTCACAGCTGAATTCTTTAAGAAATTTATAGAAGATATAATCCCCACACTCCACAAACTCTTCCATGAAGTTGAAAAGGAAAAAGTCCTCCCAAAATCATTTCTGGAGGCAAGTATAATACTCATTCCAAAACCAGAGAAAGACACAACCAAAAAAGAGAACTATAGGCCAATCTCCCTCATGAACATAGATGCAAAAATACTCAACAAACTCCTGGCAAATACAATACACTAAATCATCAAGAAGATCATACAACATGAGCAGGTAGGATTCATCCAAGGGATGCAAGGATGGTTCAATATTCGAAAATCTATAAATGTAATACACTATATTAATAGACTGAAACCTAAAGACCACATGATCATCTCAATTGATGCAGAGAAAGCCTTTCACAAAGTCCTACACTCATTCATGTTGAAGGTCCTACAGAAAATTGGAATAGATGGGCTCTATCTTAACTTCATAAAAGCCATCTATGACAACCCAATAGCTCATATAATCCTTAATGGGGAAAAACTGAAATCTTTTACTCTTAAATCAGGCACAAGAGAAGGATGTCCTCTGTCACCCCTCCTATTCAATAGAGTCTTGGAATCCTTAACAACAGCCATTAGAAAAGAGGGAGAAATAAAGGAAATAAGAACAGGTAAAGAAGAAGTTAAATTATCACTATTTGCAGATGACATGATACTTTACTTGGGATACCCCAAAAATTCCACCAAGAAAGTAATAGAACTGATAGAGAAATTCAGTAGCATAGCAGGATACAAAATCAGTACTCAAAAGTCAATAGCATTCCCCTGCACAGATAACAAGCATACTGAAAGGGAAACAAAAGAAACAATACCATTTACAATAGCACTGTGGAAAATGAAATACCTTGGGATTCACTTAACCAAGGAAGTCAAAGATCTTTTCACGGAAAATTACAACACCCTAAAAAAAGAGATTATAGAGGATTTCAGAAAATGGAAAGATATTCCATGCTCCTGGATAGGAAGAACCAACATCATGAAGATGGCCATACTCCCAAAATTGCTGTACAGATTTAATGCAATCCCTATCAAACTGCCACCAACATACCTTCCAGATATAGAGAAATCAATCCTAAAATTTATTTGGAACCACAAATGACCTAGAATAGCAAAGGCAATATTGGCCAATAAAGACAAGGCAGGAGGAATCACAATTCCTGATTTGAAATTATACTACAAAGCCACTATGATAAAATCAACATGGTATTGGCAACAAAATAGACCTGAGGATCAGTGGAATAGATTAGAAGACGCAGAGGCATCTATGAAAACACTCAGCCATCTTATCTTCAACAAAGGTGCTACACAAGCTCACTGGAAGAAAGATAGCCTCTTTAACAAATGGTGCTGGAAAACATGGCTTTCTACATGCCGAAAACTAAAACTTGACCCAGCTCTATCACCATGCACTAAGTTAAAGTCAAAATGGATTAAAGATCTAAACATTAAAACAGAAACACTCAATCTCCTGGAAGAGAAAGTAGGAGAAACTCTTGAAGACAGAAGGATAGGTATAGAGTTCATGAACAAACATATGTTCACACTGGAAGCACTTGAAAGAATCAACAACTGTGATCAACTCTTCTTATGAAGCTTCTGCATGTCCAAAGAAATTGTCAACAGAGTGAAAAGACAACCCACAAATTTTCAAAAAATCCTAACTAATAAGCAATCAGACAGAGGACTACTGTCTAGAATATATAAAGAACTAAGATACAACAGGGCCCTAAAATTTGAAGACCCAATTCAGAAATGGGCATCTGAGATGGATATACACTTCTCAGAGGACGAAATTAAAGAAGCAATAAATATATGAAAAAATGCTCCCCATTGCTAGCCATTCATGAAATGCAAATAAAAACAACACTGAGATACCGTCTCACTCCAGAAAGAATGGCTATCATAAGGACATCATCCAACAACAAATGTTGGAGAGGTTGTTGGGAAAAGGGAACACTTCTCCACTGCTGGTGAGAATGTAGACTGGTACAACCATTGTGGAGGTCAGTGTGGAGACTCCTCAAAACAGTAGGACTAGAAATTTCTTTCAAGCCGGCTATCCCCCTACTGGGAATTTTCCCAAAGGATCTGAATACATTGTATCATAGTGATATATGTGTACCTATGTTTATAGCAGTGCAATATGTGACAGCAAAATCTTGGAAACAACCAAGATGTCCATCACATGAGGAATGGCTGAAAAAGATGTGGTATTTCTATATAATGGAGTATTACTCAGCTATTAAGAATGATTAGTTTGAAGCATTTATATTAAAGTGGATGCCACTTGAACATATACTCATAAGTGAGATTAACCAGACACACATGTGTAAATATCATATAGTCTCCCTAGTATAACAAGCGAAAAGCAGAAATACAAAAGGAAATGTACAACTAAAATCAATTGAGTCAGATCAGGCAAAGTGAATGGCATATGCTGCAGGATGCTAATTAGCTTTTCTTCTGGATGGTTAACAACTTAAGTTCTCAAGTCAGAGTTGGAGAAATAGAAGAGCCACAAGGCCAGCCAACATTTTGGCCTTAGCCTTTCAAGAGAACCTGTACTGCAACATCTTGAAACTCAGGTGAGTTCCAAATTTTCTGAACAAGGAGATTATGGAGCCACAGAGGAAAGAGATTGAAATTCTACAGTGTGCCTGGGAAGAGTCACTTGGAGAGAAAACTTTCTCTCAACCTCTCACAGAGAGCAAACTGGTCAAGCATTGGCCGTAACTCATCCACATGGATGACACAGACAAAGGATCTACAGAATAATGTACAGGACTACAAGATAAACCCTGAGGGGACTTCACTGACCACATAAGAAATATAAAGTTCGTGTGTTGGTATATACGTCTTGCTCTATCTAGGTCTTAACCATCCAGCAGAAAAGTATAAAAATGAAGTATACATCGCAGGGCCATAATATTAAGCTGAGCTGTAAGTGGCTGTGGTCGACAACTTCTTTGGATAACTCACTATTGCTGTAGAATGCTAGACTGTGTTGGATTGTGGTGTCAAGTTCAAGCACCTAAGTTAGTTGAATGTCAATGGAGTGCCCGCCTTTGACAGGTGTAGACAAAGGAAGGGGTATAGAAAGAAAAATCATGATGTGTGTGAAGACAGTACAGTTGGGATAGATAACGCTGTGTTTCTACATAATCCTATGAGAGACAAGATTTGCCCTAATGGTGGTTGGACAGGATATTATGTCAGCTTCTAGTACTATGGAAAACCATTAGGAAAATAATTATTGAAATTTTTATATAATTCAGGTATAAAAATAAGTAAACAGCTACACTCTTAATTTACTGATAAGAGACATCTGCTATAATAATGTCTGTAAGTATAATATCATGTATGCACCTTGTACGATACCAAAACATTATGAAAACAGTTTGCAATGTATTATTTTATTGAATATGTCTTGCTAAGTTATCTTAAAACTGTTTGATATTTGTACTTCAATAAAATAAAAAAGAAATTAAAAA
>PVKA01053585.1:0-11166 GCA_004027165.1 Ctenomys sociabilis | reverse complement strand
GGTAGGGTTAGCGACCCGGTACGCCAGAACCAGGGTGCTATGGTATCTAGATGTTTGAGGAAGGAGGCGACCGTCTGTCTTTTCAAAAACAGTCCGCGTGATTTTAACAGCAAGCGGAGCGACAGGACAAGCGGAGCGCTATGAGTATTACCCATAATGAAAGTGAAAGGAAACAAGACACAGAGGGAAAAGAAAAAAAGAAAGAAGTGGGGGGGAGCCCAATCGGCGCAGTAGCCTGCTGGGCACGCCTTTATTTTTCAGGCAGGTTCTCTCCTCCTTATGGGAGACACAGTTTCCCTTACGGTGTCGCGACCACCCAGGGCCAGGTTAAGCCACCGCTTACCTGCAGGTACGTACCAAATCTCCAACTCGACCCAGGCTAGACAGAGTCCCTGTACGGGCCACCAAGTTGTCCGGCGCCGCTCCCGTCCCGCGGAAGAAGACACTCAGACACTCAGCAACGGGTTCAGCAAGCCTTTATCGAGTGTGATGCAAGCCTCTACATGCGTCCACTATCTGCGGCTCCTATCGTGCAAGCATGGCGGATTTTCTGATACAAGAAGCTATATAGGTTCCATATACCAATCATGATTATACACGTGGCCGATTACTATTGGTAGATCTTACAGCAATGGTGGGCTTATTGCAAATAAGGGAGAGGTTGGTACAGCAACAAGAAGCAGGAAGCCGGATATAGGCGCTATCTTGGCTGACACGATGGGCGGGGGAGCGAGGAGCGGTCGCCATCTTAGAGCGGCTCCGGACAACATATAAACAGAGGAGCTGTGGAAAATGATGGAAACCATGAATGCCATACATAGACAAGAAATAGAATCAATGAGACAGATCCAAACAAAATGCAGAGATTAGAAACTCCAGTGAAAGTATACACAGCAGACTGAATGATAGAATATCAGATCTGGAAGACAGAAACACAACTAATGCCCAGAAAAAGAAAAGTATTTTAAAAATTACAAGAGACCATCAAGTATCAATGTAACAGCTATAGGATGAAGCAAAGGAAAACAACAGAAGACTGATTAGAATCAGTGAGAAAGCTAGAGACATTGCGAAAACTATTAAAAACCTTTTCGCAGAAAACTTCCCAAGCATAGATAATGAATTTGACATACAAATAAATGAAGCATATAGAAAATTCCAATAGCCATGAACAAAATAAATCCTTATCAAGGCATATAATAATCAAGATTCTTCACATTCTGTTTTAAGGTGTAATAAATACAGATGTTCAAAAAAATATAAAAAAGGAAAATTCCACAAATTCAGCACAAGAACAAAATATTAAAAGCAACTAGAGAAATGAAGCATATGACCTGTAAATGAAAGCCCATCAGAGTCACAGCAGACTTGAAGTATTTCATGCCCTTAAGGAAAACAGTCTTCAGCCCAGATTGATATACCCCAAAAAACTATCTTTCAAAATTGATGAGAAATAAGATCCTTCCATGACAAGGAGCAACTGAAGAAATTTACAATTATAAATCAGATCTGTAGAATGCTCTGAAAGACATATTAGAAAGAGATCATGAAGAGGCTGGGGCGATAGTTCAGTGGAATAAGTGCTTCCCTGGCAAGCTGAAGGGCCAGAGTTCAATCCCTGGTTCCGCCAAAAAAAGAGAGAGAGAGAGATTGTGAAGATCACAAGCACAGAAACACCAATAGAAAGAAGGGCAAGTAATTAAACTGAGCAGACAGGGTTCAATCCCTGGTTCCGCATGCCACGCTGGCCCCACCTTTGCAGCAATGGAGTCCAGGCATGGGGGTGTGCACCTGTAATCCCAGCACTAGGGAGGCAGAAAGCAGGAGGATCACTATGAATGTGGGCTGCATAGTGAGACCCTGTACAAAAAAACCCTAAACAGAGCAGAAAGGTTGGGAACAAACGACAGGTAAACAACAACATGGAAAAGAAAAAGCAATACATATTAGTTATGACTATCAACATAAATGGTTTCACACACCAGTCAAAAGAAACAGACTGGCAGAATGGATCAAGAAACAAGATCCAACAATGTGCTGCATTCAAGAGCTATGTTTAACCCCCAAAGAAATTCGTAATCTCAAGTTAAAGGTTAGAAAACAATTCTGAATGCCATGGGAACACAGAAAAAAGCAGTAGTAGCTGTTCTTTGCATAAAATGCAACTTTTAAGCCAAAATTGATCAAAAGGACAAAGAAGGTCACTATTATGTTTGTTAAGGGAAAACTACAAGAAGAGATAACAATCATAAATATTTATGCACCAAATACAGGTTCACCCAACTATATAAAATGAATATTAACTGACCTGAAAAACCAAATAAACAGTAACATAATTGTAGTGAGGGATCTTAATACCCTATTCTCACAAATGGATACATCAACTTAAAAAAAAAAATCAACAAAGAAATATTAGAATTAAACCAAGCCTGTGAACAAATAGACTTGGTAGATGTTTATAAAATATTCTACCCATAGAATATACATTCTTCTCAGCTGCACATGGATTGTTTTCCAAAATAGGTCATATAATTGGGCTGGCAAGATAGCTCAGTGGACTGAATGCCTGCTTAGGCAAGTGCAGGAACCATGGTTTGACCCCTGGCACAGCATGTCACATTGGCTCTGCCTCTGGGTTCACCAAGCCTGTGACTGAGTCTGGGCTTGGTGGTACATACCTGTAATCCCAACACTGGGGAGGCTGAAAAACAGAAGGATCATGAGTCTGAGCTGCGTAGTGAGACCCTGAACCAAATATATTAAAAAAAAAAAATCATATATCACATGACAAAACATGTTTAAGTAAATATAGAGGAAATCATCCCGTGCATGTTATCTGATCATAATGCAATGAAATGAAATCAGTGACAAAGGGAATCATCAAAACTACATTAACAAATACCTGGTTCCACAAAAAAACAAAACAAAACAAAACAAAAAAAACTACATTAACACGTGGAAATTAAACAACACCCTTCTGAATAATCAATGGGCCACAGAGGAAATTGAAGACAAAATTAAATAGTATATACAATTAAGTAGCAATGCTGATATAACATATAGAAACTTATGGGATGCAATGAAAGCAGTCCTGCAAGAGAAATTTATAGCAGTGAACTCATATATCAGGAAAACAATGAGCTCAAATAAACAACCTAATGCTGAACCTCAAACTTATAGAAAAAGAGCAGATCAAACCTGAAGCCTCTATGAGGGAGGAAATTATAAAGAGCAGAAATTAATGCAATAGAGACTAGGAAAACAATACAAAGAATCAATGAATTGAAAAATTGGTTCTTTGAAAGAATAAATAAAATTGATAAACCATTAGCCAAAGTCATCAAAAGGAGGAAAGAAAAAAACACAAATTCAAGCAGTTAGGAATGAAAAGGAGGAAATCACAATAGATCCTGCAGAAATTCAGGAGATCATCAGTAACCTTGTATAAGAACCTGTATTCTAATAAGATCAAAAACACAAAAGTGGACAGATTCCTAAATACAATTGAATTACCAATACAAAATCAAGAAGATATAAAACTTGAATAACCCGATTACAGCCAATGAAATTGAAAATATAATTAATTTACCAACAAAGAAAAGCCCAGGCCCTGACAGATTCATTGTTGAATTCTTTAAGATGTTTAGAGAAGAACTAATACCACTAATGTTGAAACTCTTTAAGGAAATTCAAAGAGAAGTTGTACTTCCAGTCATTCCTGGAAGAAAATGTTACCATGATTTCAAAACCAGAAAAAAAAATAACCCAACAATGAAAGAAAACTATGGGTTGATCTCCCTAATGAACACTGATGCAAAAAATCCTTAATAAGGCACTAGCAAATAATGCAACAAATCATTAAGAAGATTATACATCATAATCAAGTAGGATTCCATGGATGATAGGATGGTTCAACATATGAAAATCAATAAATGTAATATACTACGTTAATAGAACCAAAGACAAAAGCCACATGATCTCAGTCGTTCAGAAAAAAGCATTTGACAAAGTCCAACATTCTGAATTTTCTTTTTTTTTTTTTTTTCTTTTTTGCAGAACCAGGGATTGAACTTAGACCCTTGCACTTGCCAGGGAAGCACTTATTCTACTGAGCCATCTCCCTGGCCCCAACAAAGTCCAACATTCCCTACAGAAAATTAGAAGCCTTTTTTTTTTTTTTTCATTACATAAATTAACCTGTGTATTATAGGCTAGGGATGTCTCAAATAGTAAGAGCTTCTACTGATCTTTCAATTCCTTCGGTCTCCTGATACCTGAACTTGACTGTGACTGCAGAAGTGATACTGTAGGTCCAGGCACCACCAGTCACAGTTTTCATGCAGGAACCACAGTGCCAGATCCCCACCGCCTGCCTCTTCATGTTGGTCTTGCCACAGAATGAGCAGGTGTACTTGTTGTGCTGGCTGATTTCAATCTTCTTCACCATTTTCCGGAGGGAGGCACCATACTGAGTCCTGTATTTACCGTCAGTGCTGACCTTCTTGGTGCGTTTAACCATGTTGATGCAAGGAGGGCCAAACCCAGAGAGGAAAATTAGAAGTCTTTACATCAATGTTATAAAAGGCATTTATGACAAACCAGCAGCTAATATCACCAAAAAACTGTAAGCTTTTGCTGTAAAGTCAGAAATGAGACAAAAATGTTCACTATTACCATTTTTATTCAATATAATTCTGGAAACATTAGACAAGAGCAAGAAATAAAAGGATCAGTGGACTAAAGTGCCTGCTTAGGCAGAGTACAGTGGCTGGGGTTCAATTCTGGTTATGCCTGTCGGCCCTGCTCCTGGGGCATGTTGAGACCCAGTGTGTTGGCTCACACCTGTAATCCTAGCACTTGGGAGGCTGAAAACAGGAGAATCACTATGAGTCTGATCTACATAGTGAGACCCTATAGACCGTATACTAAATATATTTGAAAAAAGAAGGAATAAAGATAGGAAAGGAGGAAGTTAAATTATTTTATTTATTTTTTAGTACTGGAAATCGAACTCATGACCTTGTGCTTGCCAGGCAGGCACTTGTATTACTGAGCTATCTCCCCAGCCCGAAGTTAAATTATTGGCAGATGATGTGATATTCTACATAGAACACCTCCAAAACTCCACCAAAAGACTTTAGAATTAATTAATTTTATGGAAAAAAATGTGTATTTAGAATTAGCCAGCTGGACTCAGTATTTTTTTGTACTGGGAATCAAACTTGGGACCTTGTGCTTGCCAGGCAGGTGCTTATGCCAGTGAGCTATCTCCACAGCCCTGGACTCAGTTTAAATGATCCCAGTTTGTTGGCAATATCCAAAGCATAACAATCAGAAGCCAGTCAAACATATGTCTTCTTCTCTCCATCAGGCCTGATGAGGATGTTGACCTTGGCCATGTCAGTGTCATAGAGCTTCTTCATAACTTGTTTGATTTGGTGCTTATTGGCCTTGATATCTACAATGAACATAAGTGCTTTTATCCTCTTGTCTTTTTTATGGCTGACTCCATGGTCAGGGGGAATTTGATGGCATAGTAGTCAAGCTTGTTTCTCTTGCGGGCACTTTTCCAAGGGTATTTGTATTGCCTCTTGAGCCACACTGCCTTGGGATGGTGGAAGGTTGGTGACATTCAGATCTTTTTTGTGGGGGACCAGGGAAGATGGCTCAGTGGAATAAGTGCTTCCCTAGCAAGTGCAAAGGCCCGAGTTCAATCCCTGGTTCTGCCAAAAAACAAAACAAAACAAAAAAAATACACAGATCTTTTTTTGTGGCCGTGGATGCCTTTCAGTAGTGTAGTGGGATATAAAATTAACACACAAAAATAATAGCATTCCTGTACACAAGAAACAAACTCACAGATAAATTAGGGGAGGTACACTCCTTATAATATCATCCAAAAAAATGAAATACTTAGGAATCAATCTAACAAAGGAAGTAAAAAATTACAGTACCCTAAAAAAGGGGATTGAAGAGGATATCAGAAAATGGAAAGATATCCTTTGCTCTTGGATAGGAAGAGCCAACATAATGAAAATGGTCACGTTCCCAAAACTGCTATGCAGATTTAATGCAGTCCCAATCAAAATACTGGTAACATCTCACAGACCTAGAGAAAATATTCCTGAAATTTTTTCCAACCAGAAAAAATCTAGAATAGCAAAAAGCAATTCTGGGCAACAAAGGCAAATCAGAAGGCATCAAATCCTGGACCTGCAATTATACTACAAAGCTATTGTGCTAATATCAGCATTAGTATTGACAAAAAGAACAACAACAAAAACCAACTCAAAGACAAAACAAAACAAAGAAAAAAACAAAACAAAACAGGCCTGAGGATTAGTGGAGTAGAATAGAAGATATAGATTATCCCTAAATCCACTCAGCCACCTTTGACAAAGGAGCCAAATATGTTCAATTTAAGAAAGACAGTCTCTTTAATAAATGGTGCTGGAAATACTGTCTTTTTTTATGCAAAAACTAAAACTAAACCTTATCTCTCACCATGCACTGAAGTCAAAATGCATGAAAGATCTAAATATTAAAGTAGAAGCACTAAATTTACTGGAAGAAAAAGTGGGCAGAAATGTTGAAGACATAGTGTAGGCAGAGACTTCAGGAACATAAGCCCAGACCACAGTAGTATAAAGAATAAACACAGTACAAAGAATCAACAAATGAGATCTCACCTTACTAAAAAGGTTTTGTACAACAAAAGAAATCAGCAACAGAGTGAAAATACAACCCAGAGTGGGAAAAAGTTATGGCCAGCTGTCCCATAGAAAAAAGAATTTATATGTAGAACATTATAAAGGATTGAAAAAATCAGACCCCCCAAATTTAAAGACTCAATCCATAATCAGGTCTCTGAGATGAATAATCACTTCTCAGATTAAATAGATATGGCAAATAAATACATGAAAAAATGTTCAACATCATTAGTCATTTGAGAAGTACAAATTAAAATAACACTGAGATTCCATGTCACCCCAGGATGGCTACCATCAGGAAATCAACCTATAACAAATGCTGCAGGGACGGAAATGAGAAAATGCAAGTAAATAGATTTTTTTTTTCTTTTAGTACATTACAGGGTCTCACTACCCAGATTGGATTTGTAGTGATCCTCCTGTTTTCGGCCTTCTGAACACTGGGATTACAGGCATGTGCCTCCAACGCCTACTCTCAGTTGCCATCTCAGTGTGCCCCAGGGGTGGGGCTGGTATGGCATGCCGGAGATCAAACCCGGGTCTCTGCCCTTTGCAAGTGCATAGAATTTGAAATGTATAATAGATATTGTAAGTTGGGAAGAAATTATTCAAAAGAAAAGACAAAGTGTGAAAAAAAGAATAAAACAGTTATATACACAAAATAGTTAAGATAGTTATATAGCTAGTTTCTCTTAGTTCATTAAAAAGAAAATTTGGATGAGATACCATGTTTATATCTTCTACTCTAAATAACTACTAGGAGGACACAGCATGTCAACTGTTGTAACTGTCCTACTAACCTGTTTTATGTTCATCTTTTTTTCTCTTTAAAATAAAGCAAATTTTGAAATGGTATCTTTCCTTTTCTGACATTTTGACAGACATATCAGACATGAATGATATCTTATTTCTTTTCTTTTTTTGTGTTTTAGGGAAGGGTCTACAGGGTGTTCAGGGTCTCATCGCTAGATCAGACTCATAGTGATCTGCCTGTTTACAGCCTCCCAAAAGCTGATATCTTATTTCTAAATTGCTGTTATATATTTAAAATTATAGTAAATGTGTGTGAAGTAACTTTTATGTATTTAATCATTGGTTGATTATGTTTTTCTCCATATTGTCAATATGGTTTTTGCTCAGTTTTTATGTTATATCAACTTTGTACTTCAAAACAAATCCAACTCAGTTATATATATAACTGAGAACTGGGGCTTGAACTCAGGCCCTTGAGCTTGCCAGGGAAGCGCTTATTCCACTGAGCCATCTCCCCGGCCCCTGTTTTTTTACTTTTATTAGTACATGTTTTCAGTACATAATGATTACATTTACTATAAGAAATCAGTGCATGTACGTAACTCATTTTAGATATATTATTTTTGTGTAATGCTGATACACTTTTTTCTTATAAAGCAATTGCAAAGGCTTTTCTTTGTTTAAAGTAACCAGTGCTATAGAGGTAAAACAAACAAAACCCAACAACTTCCCCCAAAACTACTTTAAAAACCAACATATTAAACTTGATTTTCATTAGAATGCTGTTTTTTTTTTTCCACACTAGTAAATAAAAACTGAGACTAAATAAAAATGTCTTCATAAAAAGCAGTTACGATTTGAGGACATTTCATATTTGCTTCTTTTGCCAGCGCCAAGCCAGCTTCCTCTGAGTCTTTGTACTTCATGAAAAACATCAATTCTCCACTACTACCTGCAGCACCAACTATTCGTTCAGGAAAAAAACAAACAACAAAGCAGAAAAACAAACAAACAAAAACTATTTGTTCAGGAGCAAGACCTTTAGCAATGCCTCTATGTTTGTCAGCGGCATCTTTTTTTTCTTTGACTTGCTGTCATCAGATTTACTGTCAGAGATTTTCTTTTTGTATGATCTTTTTCTTCACCAGCTTTTTGAGAATTAAGACATGCTTCAATTAACTCTGGACAATATGAGTCTTCTTCAGCTTCCCAATTATTGTCAGCGTCTGTAAATCCCTTCCACTTCAGAAAATGCTCCACCTCCCCATTCACTACATGTCTGTCCAGCACTTTTTCTACCACAAATTTTTCAGGCTCTGCTTTCTCAACTTTTTACTTTTCTTCATTTTATTTCCCATTTTTTGCAGTGTAGTTTTATAGGAGGCCATTTTTTATTGCAGACTTGAAGAGCTATGATGCCCAGTGCTAATGAGGAGAGGTAGTGCTGGATGCAAGTCTGGTAGGAGCAATATGCAGGTCTGGAGCCTTTTGTAATTCACGGAACACATTTGTACACAATGACCCAAAGCCCTGTTGCTAGCCGAATACGAGGGAGGAGAGCTTTGCTGACACATTCTTGTGTATTGCTCTATTTCTATGAATTATTATGTCCTTTGATTTCTCTGATTTGAATGTCATAATTAATTCTTTTGCTTATTGCTAAATTCTGAACACTAGTCCTTTGTTAGCTATATACAGAGCAAATACCTTTTCTAGTCTATGGCTTTTTTTTTAATGCTTCAAAGTTTTAAATATATTTATCTACCTATTATAAAATGGGTTTTATGTTCCCATGAATGAAAAATACCAAAGGAGGACTGGGGATTGAGCTCAGTGGCGGAGTGCTTGACTTGCTTGCGTGGATCCCTGGGTTTGATCTTCAGCACTGCAAAGAATCCAAAAAACATACAATGCAAAGTTTTTCTTCAAATCTTCTTTCATCTGTCTAGTTCCCTTCTGCAGAGGCATTGTGATCTCAGTTTTAAAATATTTTGTTTACAATGGTACCTGTTATAGAGAAATTTTAAATTGTTTTGTAGATTGTGCTTTTTACACCTTGTTTAAGAAACATTTCTACTATCTTATTCTCTCTCTCTCTCTCTCTCTCTCTCTGTCTCTCTCTCTCTTCTTTTGAACTCACAGCAATCCTTCCTTGGCCTCCCAAGTGCTGGGATTACACATGTGCACCACCATGCCCAGCCAGAATTTATTTGTTTGTATATGTGTGATGTAGAGATGACCTTTCTCCCTATATCGTAAAACTTCTCATGCTTAAGCTGATACATGAAGTAAGTAAGTTGTATTTATCCCATGCAACTTGGGGTGGTGGTGGGAATTGTGTTCAGCTCCATCTATGACACATACAGTTAATTGGTCTGATTTTCAAATTCTGTTTTGTTCCTACTTGCAGAAGAGTGCCAACAGTTCCCATAAATACTGCCTTTCAGGCTCCATAATGTGCCCCTGTGTCCTCTAGTATGTCTGGAATTCGTGTAGGCTGTGCTGGGGTAGTGCGACGGAGTTTCTTAGTCGCTTTTTCCTGTCTCTTCGATTCCCAATGCCTCATCAGAAACTCTCAGCATTTATGTAAGACATTTATTTATTTTTCTAGAACTTAGGCAAACTTAAGATTTAGTTTTAAAATATTGTAAAGTAGGAAGTTGCTTTTGCTTAAATATACTATTTTTCTTTTAGTTTTAGGACTTTCTTAAATTATTAAGCATGTTCCTTATATTCTTAGCTTTGTATTGTGGTATTGTATATCCTTTGGGCAGCTATTAATGTACTTTGTGATATGGGATTTTTTCTCTCTCTCTTTCTTCTTCTCTCCCTTTCTTTTGTTTGCTTTTTTGTACGTTCATTCCGGGGATTGAACTCGGGATCTTGCACATGCCACTCAAGTGCTTACATATGGGAATAACTTACAAATTGTCTTCCATCTGCTGTTTAGGTTTTGTACGTATCTAGATGTTTGCCAAAGCCTCATGCAGTTCGAGGTGGGGATTTTTGGTGGTGGCTGCATCTAGGGTGTGATGCTGGGATCAAAGGTGTGTAATTACTAAATCAATCCCCTGACTGGTCTGGCACAGTTCTGGATGGATAAGCTATAAGGGATAAAAAGAGGGCTGTTGCTTGTTGTTTGCTGCTCGTTGTTCGGATGCTTTTGTTGCCTTCCAGCTGCCACAAACCACCAAACCGTTTCTCCTCTGTGCTGCTTGTGTCCCCTGCCCTGGAGCCAGGTGCTTGTGGACTGAAACCTCTACAAACTTTGAGCCTTTCCTCCTTCAGTCTTGGGTGTTGGGAACTGTGTTTCAGCCATGAGAAGTAAAAGACAGGTACTGTCTTACCAGATGTCCTACTCAGAAAAAAATGAGGAAGAGGTTAAAAAAAAGCTAGTTAAAAAAAAAAATCAATGGGCTGGGGAGATGGCTCAGTAGAATAAGTGCTTCCCTGGCAAGCTCAAGGGTCAGAGTTCAATCCCCAGTTAGGCCAAAAAATAAAATAAAATAAAAATAAAGTAAAATAAAATAAAGTGTAGGGTAATAAGAGTGAATAAACAGAGGAAGTAAGCAGAGACGAAAGAAAAGAGATTGTGGTTCTTATGTGCTAGCACTTCGGAGATTATTTTTTTCTTGAGTTCCTCAAATAGGTAGTGGCAACTTTGAATCTGTTTTTTTTTTCTACCTACTCAGGCTATTTAAAG
>PVKA01053584.1:0-11165 GCA_004027165.1 Ctenomys sociabilis | reverse complement strand
AGAGAAAGCTATAATCAGATCTGATTACTAACTCGATCCTATGAGAACATCAGCACAAATCTCATTTGATCAGCAAACATTAATTTTTGAATGAACTTCCATCTGAGGAAACTTGACATTCTGTGTTTTCCCCATAAATACTGGTCACAGTCAACACAGCTATCTGATACCTCAAAAAATGATTATGATTACAGTAGAGGTAGAAAGTTGTTTTTAATCAAGCAGACAATGGAAAAATGCATGCGTACTGCAAAGATACGAACAATCCTGTAGTAGACCCTTAAATGGCTGGAGCAGAGGATACATGGAGAGAAGAGAAGTATCATACTCTCTACTGATCCTGCAGAGCCTGAGATACATTTATCCAGGTTCTCAGATGAACCTGGCATGGGATGGTCATTGCTATTTCTTTCCACAGCACCTGGTTCTGTCTTTATGACATCACCCATTGTGGTGCATTACAAATATTTGCTCAGTTATTCCACTCATCAGACTGAATCTTCAAAGGGAAGGTTTTGTGCTAGTTTTCTTTGTATCTGTGGTGTTAGAATAGATGGAATGAACAGGAATACCCTTAAGTGTATAGAAACTCTTCAAGAATACCCCAACATTCTTTAGGCAACTTCAATATTTGAATAGAAGCTACAATTCCCATTCCCTTCTCCTTAGGGTCACACAGGCATGGGAGGAATGAAGCAGGATTAAAATGTATCTATATTAGCTTTTTCAATTATTTAATTGAGAAAACAAAAAATCCATAATGCAAGAAGGCAAAACTCTGATGAGTCACTGAAAAGTGTAAAGTCAGATAGTTTGGTGAAGTACAATTTGGTGTCAATGGAAGTGGAAATAGTATGTGAAGACAGAGTAAGGCCTCAGAATGTGAGGTGAAGTTGTGTTACAGTGAGTGACAATTTTCTGCTGCTGTAGTTCACTCCTGTGTGTTCAGGTATTTCAGTCCAGACTGGATACTGAACCCTGTCTAGATGACTTTGAGTGCTACCTCAGGTGATCTCCATATCTGGAAGATCTAAAAGCGACAGTTCTTGGAGGAGTACTGATAGTTGTGATAGTTGTATTTATAAAACAGAAAAATAAAATCTTGTGCTTCACCTGCTGAATTTTGCCCTCTCATAGAGTGAAACAGATCACTGTCTACCTCATGGAACAAGTGTTCTCTTATAAATGGCAGACATAAGCTCAGTGATAGCAGATCAATACTAATTTCATATTTAGGCTAAGGAATTATTTGCTGCAAGGCAGAATTGGGTGAACCATTCTTTCTGCTGCTAGAATTGCTAGTCTATGCCCCATTTGAGGGCCAGTGGGCCAAATGTTTCCCCTGACAGCATGTGTAAGGCACTGAACTAATGCCTCTGTCAACAAGAGAAAATACTAAGCTTGTACCAACTTAAAAATTCTTTCTTCTCAGATTTTTATTAGCTATAGATCTTCAGCCTGAAGCTCCAACACAACAGAGGGAGAAATTAAAATAACTGAAGGCAGTAAACCAAGTAAGGATAATTGAGTGAAGTGTGCGTGTATGTCCTGTTTAATGGAGCGTGCCAGTGAGAGTGTCCCTGGAGACTGTGTGGAGGCAGAGGCTCAGATGTAAAAAAGAAGAAAGAAATTTAGGGCTTGAAAGAATAGTAATACATTATAGTTACAGGATACTTCTTACCAGGTCACATTCTAGCCTGACATCTCTGCAAAGTGTAGCTGTACAAATTACTTGGAATATACTGACAGTTTTGGCAGAACTGGTAACTGTGCTCAAAACAAATGAGTTCATTTTCTTTTCAAGGCTTGTGGATGGTAATTTTTTGCCTCTAAACCTGGCACAGGCAAGTCCAGCTCCTAGATATGAGTTGTTTACTGGACAGGAATAACAGTGCCGAGGCAGTCCAAGTTTGAGGACCATAGAAGAGCTTGGGATATGTATGGGATGAAAGAACAGAGGTGAGTCTTGCGTGATAGGTAGGGACTCTACCTAGAGATGGGTTGAAATCATTGGATTTGTTTTTTGGGGTAGCTTCTATTCCTCCAAGCAGATGTCAGATTTAAAGTTCAGTCAAGTTAGTTCTCATGAAAATCTCTTTGTATTTTTTAAAATAATCAATTGTAAGCAACTTCCTACTCCATGGTCCAATTGAGGGGACATGTGAAGTGAACGTGATGCCATGTTAACAGGTGGATCCGTGCTAGAGGTAACTAAACCTCACTATCCACTGTTCACAGCTCCCATTCTTCCCAACTTGTGTTTTTCTGTTCAGTTGCTCTTTGTAAATGGTATAGGACTATATTCAAACTGCTAAGTTGTAGGGAGAGTCCCACAAATATTTACTCAAAGACTTCTAAACGACATCTTACTTTGTTGTTTCTCCCTTATACTTCCAGTGAGGAATCCAGCCTCCAATCCCCAAATATTTATTTATTATGAAGTATATCCGTAGGTAAAAAAAATATACAAAGGTTGGTTATGAGTACTAAGATGTGAATAAATATTTTAATTTTCTTTATATTGTTTTCTGCATAGAGAATATGGACTCCAGAGCCAGCCTGCCTGGATTGAAATCCTGGATTTTACACAGAGTATATGTGTGACACAAGGTAATTAATCCAGAGTCTCATTTACTTGACTTCTTCATTTGTAAACTCGCTGTCTTCACTGGGGAGGCATTTTGAAGAAAGGGTTTTTGTAACTTGACATGTGTCCATTTTCAAAGCCAACTTGCAAAAAGAACATGACTATTTTTTAACTTCACATATATTGAGTGTCTATCTTGTACCAAATGCTTATTGTCCTTGTCCCTTCCATTGAAAACTGGCTATCTCCTCTGTAAAATCACAGAAGTTATGTGCATTGCCTGAATTATGGATTAAGTTAGTGGTATAAATCCTGGTTGTAGAATTTTAGATCCTGAATTCTTCTCATTGCCCCTCCAGCCACACATCATGAGAGGTGGAAAGCATCTGAGCCTTCACATGGTACAAAGCCAAGATCAAGGGAAAGAACCCATATTCTGGATTCAATTACCTCTTCCAATCCAGTTCTGTAGTTTAAAGCAGAATCTCAGATTTTATGAGTCGCAATCTTTTCATTTGGCACAGATCTGAATTTTTTGGTAAGCTACACATTTTAAAGAAAGAAGTCCTGTTGTAAACTTTCTTTGTGCTAAAATTTGTTCTGGTGTATTACTGTGTACTATGGTCTGAATGGTTTCTCCTAAATTTATGTGTTAGAAACTTAATTCCCAAACTTACATAATACTGTTGTTTAGAGATGAGATTTTGGAAGGTAATTAGGATAAGATGACATCACTGTGATGGGAAGATCTTGCAACCCAGGGTGAAGACCCTCAGCAGATCCTTTGTGGTTCTTTGGTCATTGGCTTTCTGGAAGAAATAAATTTGTTTCTTCACAAATTATTTAATCTGTGCACATACGTAGAAGGAACTAAGATACAGTGTAAACACATGGATGGTACCAAACATTCCATCAGGGCCTTCTGATAGCTTCCTCTCCTTCTCAGCGTCTTTTGGCATCTTCTCTGCTCTCACCATGCATTGACACTGTGATGAGCTTGAAGACATTTGGAGTAGAGCCTGCGTACAAAATTAAATGTCAATCTGCTTGAGTTGCCTCCAATTTTCCCTGGGATACCTGTGCTGACATTTAATTTCTGATTAACAGTGCCCTCTCAAACTTTGGAAACTCAATATGCTTTTGTTGAGAGCACTTTCCTTTTTAAAACAAATCTGTGAAGATTTTTTAAAGCTATTTTTCCATCTCAGCTGTGTTCACTCTGGAAGAACATGAGATATGTGTGAAAGTGACACATTTTCATACATGAACTTGGCTGGTCCACTAATGTGAATCAATCTAATTTGTGATAGTGCTTGCAAACTTCCTTTCCATGTCCTGCTGAGGTTAGCATAATTCAATTGCTTGAAGCCCAGGGAGGAGTCAGAGAGCTTCCAAAGAGTGAGCTTGCCTTCTAACCAATAGATAAGAAAAAAAAAATCCATATCCTAAAACTTTTGATTTCAGTCTGTGATCAATTCTGAATGAAGGATGTCTGTGATCCTAGGGAATTAATGGTCTTTCCAATCTAATTTCAGGAGGAATATCTAAGGAGAATTAATAGCCAAAATGTATAAAGGATCATTTTAATCAGTTTGCAATGATTCAAACTTCAAAAACATTTTCCTTTGAAAAAACTCATTTGCACAGCCTTTCTGTCTGTAATAACTCTATAAATTATCTGCAAAATTTTATGTCAAAAGTCATATGCTTCAGATACAAGCTAGGAATTTTAATAACTGTTTAGTCAGCTTCAATGTGTGGGGACCAATTTCATCTCTCCTTAAGTTCAATTCCAGATTTTTTGAAGAGACTCTTGCAAAAAGGAGTTCCTAGTATGTCCTGCTTTAGTGATATGTTAAGACAATATTCTATGAGGTGCCTCCCTTGCCATGTTTCAGGTATACTTCTTTTGCAGCTGAAATGTTATGAAAGTCACTAGCTCATTCGTTTTGGGGAGCTGGCAGGGCCTATTTCAGATCAGCCTGAGCTGTGAGCTAACTTCCTATGGAGTCATGAACACAGGACCAGCAAGTCCTGCCAGACTTTGAGGTATGGAAGTTACAATTTGGGGCCCCTTCTAGTTACACCTTGATGTACTGTCAGACCTGGGCATTCAGAAAGGGCCATAGGTGAACAGACCATCTCAGTGTGGACTCTGTCAGAAGACAGTGCTGGTGCGAATGGTGTTAGAGGTGTCCACTGGGTCATCTCTTATTATTTAATTCCTATTTAAAAATTCAATTTATATAAAGGGATTCCTAAAAGCCAGTGCAGGAAATCTGGCTTTCTCCAAATGACAGAAGAGTCTAATATGTCCATCATTCCTACTAAGACTGAAGAATGGGTTCAATCTAATTACAGCAGATTAAACAGAAATGATGACAAACTTGTGGTTGGGAACAAGATTTTTGTGTCATATTTAATCTTTGTAGATAGGTAGCATGCCTCTGATTCATGACATTCAAATGTATGTCTAAACTGACCACCATTATGAAGCCAGTAAATGTGGGTTGCCTGTGGTGGAATACACCTTAGTGAAGAATTTGCCAAGTAGAATATTGTAAATTTTGCATTGGTTTGGGGTGGAGGTGTGATGTTGAGCACTGGAAAGGATCATAAATGCCTTTTCCTTAGTTTCCCCATTTCATTTCTTCCATCCCTTTGTCTTTTCTTCCATCTCTCTGTTCCTTCCTTTCTTCTTCCTATAATTTATTGCAACTCTTTTAGAAAAAAAAAAAAACAACTTTACATTAGTCTGGCCTACAAGGCCTGGCAAGTGGTTGCTAAGTTGAAACTGACTGTCAGGAGAAAACGGATCTCTCCTCATGTGCTTGGTCTGCTCCATTCAATTCACCTTCTCAGTCCTACGTGAGCTCCAGTGGCCTCATTTTAATCAGTTGGAGACTCAGGAAAGGTCTTGAAGACACTGAGAACTGTTTTCTATTAAAGATTAACTCAGCAAGGTATATGGATGCTTGCTTTTTCTTTTCTCAGTCTATAAGTGGGAAAAATCAGGTCAAGAGATTTTAAGTGGTTTTATGAGGTTACTCAGCCCACTTGTTACACAGCCAGGATGAGAAATTGTCTGACTGCTGAGCTTCCACTGATGAGCCTTCCTGCTTCTTTTCTGACATCTTCCTTTTGCTATAGTTGCTGATGCTATCAAGAATACAGTCCCCAAATCTCTCTCTTTACTATAGTTCTCTGTTGCTCAAATTCACACAAATTAAAGATGTTCTTAGCCAGGCATGGTGGCACAGGCCTGTAATCCCAGCACATTGTTGTGAGTTTGAGACCAGTCTGAGCTACAAAGTGAGATTAAGGCCAGCCTGAACTGCATAGTGAGACCCTGTCTCAAAAAGACAAAAAAAAAAAAAAAAAAAAAAAAAAAAAAAAAAAAAAAAAAAAAAAAAAAAAAAAAAAGATCTAGCCTGAGGGCTAGACAGAAACAATTTCTTTCAACCCCTATGGATCTTGATTTGTCACCAAGGGATATGGAGACCCAGAAGGACTGTGAGGGGTGGTAAATTATCAAATTGCTATATCATAGATAATACTAAGGATTTTAGCCTAGACAACACAATGAAAGATGCCTCTGTCAGAAGACAGTGCTGGTGAGAATGGTGTTAGAGGTATTTATAGGCCCAGCTCAGAAAGTACCCATTTACTGGTGTCATTTAAGAACTGTGGAAGACTCTAAGTGGCCTGTAGGACCCTGATAAACTATGATATTAGACCCCAGCATGCAGGCAAGGAGCTTGTTCTAGCACTGGTCCAACATCTCAAGAACTTAGGAGGATTCTGGGAGGCTCATGGGATCCTGGTGAATCTAGCCGGCACTCACCACCTACACTGAAGCTTTGTTGAGTATTAGCCAGTCAAGCCCACTAGTAGTGAAAGCCTTGGTGAGTCTTAACCTACTTCCCATTATAACAGGAATCTTACACACAACTTACCACTCTCTCACGACTGCTAAGTGTTGGTAATTGCTGGAAGCTTCCAAAATGCCAAAATGTAGGAACAGAAGGCAATCTCAATCCCCCAGCCCACAAAGAACAAATCCAGGAGACAAAAACATACAAGAAATTGGAAATCACATACCTCAGATCTCTGAAATGATAGCAACTGAAGTAAAGAAACAAGTCCATCAGGATATAGAAGAAATAAGGTAAGAAATAATCTCTCAGGTCAAAAATGAAATGAAAACAATCATGAAAGAATTGTTCAGGACAGCTAAAGAAGACATAGATTAAAAAAAAAGAACAATAGACAAATAATGGAAAAACTGAATGAAAGTACAAGAAAGAACAAAAATACACGAAACAGATATCCAAGGAATTAAGAACTCCACTGAAAGCTGGCAAAACTGCTCAACTGAAATAGAAGATAAACTTTCAAACCTCAAAGACAGTTGTGTAGCTAATGAATGTGAAAGCAAAAATCTCTTAAAACAAGGACCTAGGAAATAACAATTCAGCAGCTAAAGATGATGCTAAGAAAAACAATATAAGAATAATGGGTGTCAATAAAACAGCAGGAGACAGTACAGATGACATAAAAAAACATTTGAAGTAGTACTAGCAGAAAAGTTTCAAGACATGAGAGAAGAACTTGACATACAGATAAGAAAGGCATATAGAGTTCCAAACATCCATAATCAAATAAATCTATACCTAGACACATAATAATCAAGATCTCAGCTAAGTAATAGAATATGAAAGCCTGCTAGAGACAAGATACAGATCAACTACAATTTCAAGCCCATCAGAATCAAGGTAGATTTCTCAACATGAACCACCAAATCAAGAAGAGCTTGTGTGAAGTATTTCAGGTCCTGAAGGAAAATAACTTCCAACCCAGATTAATGTACTTGCAAAACTATCTATCAAATCCAATGTCGAAATAAGATCCTTCCATGACAAAGAACAATTTAATAAATTCATGACCACCAAGCCAACCCCACAAAGAATACTGACAGATAATCTAGAAAGAGATAGAAGTGTCCACAACTTCAACAACAATAGGAAAAGAGCCAACAAACAGAGGAGGTAATGAAGAAGAAGGAAAAAATACAGAACTGACAGCAGGAAAATAACATGACAAAGATACTCCAATACTTATCAATTATAATCATCAACATAAACAGCCTCAATTCACCAATTAAAAGAAACAGACTAGCAGAGTTGATTAAGAAACAAAATCCAACAATATGCTATATATGAGAAGCTCATTTAACTCAAAAGGAAATTTACAGAGTAAAAGTCAATGGATAGAAAGCAAATTCCACTCCACAAGGAATTAAAAAAAAGCAAGGGCATCTATTCTGGTAGATGATAATATCAACTGCAAGCCAAAAATAATTGAAAGAAATAAAGAAAGTCACTGAATACTTGTTAAGGGAAAACTACAAGAGGAAGAACTAACAATTATAAATATCCATACACCCAATGTTGGAGCACAACCTACATAAGACAAGTTTTAACAGATAGGAAAAATCAAATGAGCAATAATGCAGTTGTAATGGGGGAATTTAACACACCATTGTCACAAAGAGATAGGTAAATTAGGAAAAATATCAGCAAAGAAATAACCTAACTAAACCAAACTTGTGAATAAATTGAGTTGGTAGAACTTTACAGTGTTTCATGCAGAAAAAAATAGAATACACAGTTTTCTCAGTTGCATATTGGACCTTCTCCAGAATAAAACATGTACTAACACACAGAGAAATCTTGAGTAAATGCAAAAGGATGAAGTTATCCCATGCATACTATCTGAACATAAAGAAATGAAACTGGAAATTATTGACAAAAGAAACTACAAAAACACAGTAATCATATACAAATTAAGTAACAAACTCCTAAGCAACCAGTGGATCACAGATTAAATTAAAAAGAAATTTAAAATATTTATAATCAAATGAAAATGAAGATACAAATTACTGAAACTTGTGGGATACAATGAAAGCTGTCTTAAGAGGAAAATTTACAGTGGTAAATTCACACACTAGGAAAACATAACAAGCTCATATAAATGATCTTGTGCTACAACTCAAGCTCCTAGATAAAGAAGAGCAAGTCAAACCCAAAGCCCAAAGAAGGCAGGAAATTATAAAGATAAGAGCAGAAATTAATTCATTGGAGATGAATTAAACAATACAAAGAATAAATGAATCAAAGAGTTGGTTCATTGAAAGAATAAGCACAATTGATAACATAACTTCTTTCCATTTCTTATTCTTCTGGTCACTTTGTCTTTCTAGAATGTCCTCCTTTATTGACTTCAGGGTAACTAGATTTTTGTCAAATGTTCTATAGCCTAATCTCTATAATTTTTATACTTAAGATTTGGTGTTCTTCAAATATCTGCTCTTGGTCTTTTGCTTGATCCTAGCAACTTCTGTAACCTTTTATTAGAAAACTAGTGTGTCCTGTATGAAGAAAATGATCTTGTGCAAAGATTGCTGTGGACAAGTCACTGTCATCAGGTTGCACGGGCTAAGTCACCTCTGTCCACATGTATAGTCTTTGATTTTGACTTTCCACTGTTTATTAATTCAAGACAATATTTCTTGAATCACTTTGAAGCAGGTCTGGAAGTCCTCTTTTGTGAGTGTCTTCAGTTGTGCTTATGTGGCTGCTTGATGTCTTGAATAAATTCAAAACATTTATCTTTCATGGTCATTTTGACTTTGGGGAAGATCCAGAAGTTGCATCATGCCAGATCCCGTGAATAAGGCAGATGAGGACACACAGCAATGGTTTTATGGATCTGCCTTTCTCTCAGATGATACCCAGGAGCAGCATTGATCATCTTTACCACACCTTGTGAAACATGAAGGAAGCCCTCCGCAACAGCTTCAGAGAGAAGCAAGAGAAATGAGATCAGTGTGTTCAGAGTGAAGAGGGTCCCGTGAGGGGGATAATACCAATGTTTTTTACCCTGTACTGCATTTCATCTTAGCCAAAGGCCAAGAAGCTGTCCTATAATATGTTTTTAAAAATTTAAGTTCACCTTATACTTGGATCGCATCCATATTTATGGCATAGACAGTGATGTTCTGATACAGTTATCAATTATGTGGAAGTTAAATCAAGGTAACAAACCTATCCATTACTTTACCTCCTACCATTTGCTCAAGTGGAAATATTTAAAATCTAATTTTTTAGTAATTTTGAAATATATGATACGCCATTATTAACTATGGTTGTCATGCTGGGCAATAGATCACTAAAATTATTCACTCCTGTTAAACTGATTTGAAGATAAAGCTATCTAGGAATTTATGGAACTATTTAAAGAAAATAGCTACTTGATTGCTATTTGAATGTGTGAACCCTACAATACATGAGTAGAAAAGCAAGAGGAAAAATAAGACAGAGTCATAAGATTTTGTGTTATTTTATATTATTTTATTATTATTTTTTTCTGGTTTCTTTGGGAAGGGTCCACAGGATGTTCAGGGTCTCCCTAATAGATCAGACTCATAGTGGTTTTCCTGTTTACAGCTTCCCAAGTTCTGGGATTATAGGCGTACCTCTCCATGCCCAGTCTCAATCTATGTCTCCGTGTGCCTTGGGGGCGGGGCTGCCATGGCAGGTCCGGGGATTGAACCCCCAGCCCTTGCACTTGCTTGCAGGTGCTATAATCTGCTGAGCTTTTTGGCCAGCCCCATAAGATTTTATGAACAAATGTTGAAAACTGCACCTTTTGAGAAGATGAACATGAACTCCAGGGCCAAAGTGTTTCCACTGTGGTTTCTGTAGAGTGTAAGCTTTGCATTCGACAGACTGTACTGCAACAGTCTTGAATCATGAAACACATCTTCAAAAAGTGTTTATTCATGTTTTCAGTGCAATCATACAGATACTTATTAACACTATTAGATATTTGCAATTTTAATCATACCCATCATTTGCCAATTGTTATGGTTGTGTCTGGTTGTCCCCCAAAATTCTCATGCAGTCACTGGAACAGGCTTTGAAAGTTTGTGATTATTTAATGATCCCGTGCTGGGATTATGGGTGTGAGTGCTATACTCTTCCCCGACCCTGAGGGGGATAGCCTAAATACAATATGGGGGAAAGATGCTGCGTGCTGCCACAGCTCCTCCTTTTCTCTTTGCTCTTTGCTGTTTTCTGCCACCATGAACTTCTGTCTTCTTCCATGTGCCACTTCGCCTTGGAGCCAGCTGAGCATAGGCTAAAACCCCTACTGAGTTAAATAAATCTTTTCTTCCTTAATTCTGGGTGTCTGATATTTGTCCCAGCAACAGCTAAAAAATAATAGAGACACCCATCGAACACTTCTCATTTGCCAGGTACACTAATGTTATATATCATCTCAGATGTATGCAGTAAATAATTTGTATACTTTTCTTCAATCTTTTTGAGAACTGGGCCCTGGGTGATGGGACCACTGAGCTGAAGTCTGTGCTCCCTACCCTATGTCAGGCCTGCTCCCTGCTGTGCCTTTTGTGGCCTCTGATTTCCCTCAGTGGAGTATGATCTAATGCTGGCCTTGCCACACTCAGTATATTTTGTGACAAACAGGTTGGAATTTTTCTTTCTTTTTTTTT
>PVKA01053583.1:0-11165 GCA_004027165.1 Ctenomys sociabilis | reverse complement strand
CTGCATTCCGAGAACGGGTGGGTTTACTTGTGTAAAGTGACAAGAGTGTCCCCAGGCCGGAGATTAAATGTTTTCCCAAGCTAGGCCTGAGGTTTATGACCCCACCTGAGGTTTTTATGTCCTCTTTGTTTTAGGAACAGGGATTACAGGCCCTAGTGGGGCAAAGGTTCACAGCATTAGTTCATTAGGCAGTAATTTATTTTTATTTATTTTTTTTTTCATTAGGCAGTAATTTAGCTGACATGGTTAGCTGTTGTACTAAGGCGGCGCATACAGAACAGAATGGCGACGTAAGACTCCTTTGGGCCCTACACTGTGCAGAGATTTCAAAGTAATTGAGAGAACACTGCTCTGATGTCGTGGGGATGCAGCTCAGAGGAAAAGCATTTGTCTAGTGTGCTTGAGGTCCTGAAATCCAACCCCAGCACTGCAAAGGAAAGAAAAGAAGAAATGTTATTGCTATACCTATTGAATTTACATGCACTTTTCTGAACCTGAAAGTCTATATGAGACAACTTAGTTGAGAAAAGAAGCAGAGATTTTAATTTTAAAAAATAAACATTTTATCAACTTTCTTGCTATTTTTGAAAAAAAAAAGGTCACAAAATATGTTTCATGGCCATCAAATAGAAGAAAATGTAAATATATTTTCAAGTGTCACTAAAAACAAGAAGATGGCTGTTGTCTTGAACTTTGAACTGTATACCCTCCTGGCAGGGAAAATGAAACACTTTTCTCAAAGTAATCTCTCTGAGTCTTTAGTAAAAACGTTTAAGAGATGAGATTGCAGAAACCAACTAAATGTCAGTAACAAGAAAAGAAAGGAAAAAAAAAAGAGAAAGCCAAAATATTCAAATTTAAAGCAACTGAAAGTTTCCAAAGAAGGCAGAAACTTGAAGAAGGTTGTGCCATAGCAACACATTATACCACTACTCAATTTTATGAGCATCCAGAGGGAGAAAAATATAACAATAGAAGAAGAGATATCAGTCCCTAAAAGAAAATGATTTCCTCTATTTTTAAGTCAATATCATAGAATAAAAATCTTTTAAAGCAGTTTTACATATATGGAGAAACAAAGTAATGTTTTCCAAAGACACTTTTTAAAGCTTGTTTATTAGCAAGTTAAATGTGTTCTTAAACTGACTGTTTCATCTCCTAAAGACAAGAAATATGCAATCAACCCCTGCACCATAGAGATGAAAAACCACAATGTTTACCAGTTTCAGCTTTCTGTGTCTTACACCCGGGTAACATGATATGACCCAAAACAAAAAGTTAACTTCAAATAAATATTTAGTGATCATATAGTGCACTGTCACCCTATATTCTTAACACTCAGCTTTCCCTTAGGGCTGCTAAGAGACTGCAGCAACAAGCACTCAGGTGACAAGCTCCCTGGGGGTGGATTGTTCTGATGGCCTTTCAAACATGTAGGTTGCTTGGAGAGTGAAAACATAATGGGATTAAAGTGATAGGAAACTGTGAGGTAGACTTTTGCAAATAGAAAAGGACCAGGAAAAGGGAGGAAAACCAGAGTGTGGGCTTACAAATGACCAAGCCATCTTACATGCCTACACCAAATCCCCCTAATACTAACATGTATTAGCTTTGAAAAAAAAAGAGGAAAACTGTGTAATGACTTTTTTTCAGTGACGAAGACCCAACGCACAGCTTCCACATAAAGGAAAGCACTCTGCCTGCCCAATAAGATTTTTAAGCATTTTATTAAAGTCATTTTACACTGCATGCATCCATTTAAGTAGTGGTGCTATAGGCAGCTAAGTTAGCTAGAAATATTATAGGCAGTCAGGCAGGGTCAGGCTCTCAAAAGAGATACTACAGGAGACAAGATGTCTTGCAACTCTGGGAGGGAAGCATGCTCCTCCTGTGAACCAGACCTAAATGCCAAACAAAAGCTAAAAGAGTAGCACCTGGAATTGATATTCTAAATAGGTAGGGATCACCTGAAAAGACCCAGGTGAGTCACTAGCCCACACCACATCCACCTGAGCGAGACTCCTTCTTTTCTATCTTAGCCCAGCATGGTTTCACACTATAAAAGTCTCTAGAAGAGACAGCTTCCCCTGGGAACCTGTTCCTGTCCCCCTTCTGTCCCTCTCTGAGAGAAGCTTTTCTTTCCAATAAAGTTTTATCCTCAAGCTCCGTTTGTTCTTAAAGTTCATTCTTCGGTTTTAGAGAACACAAACTCATCCAGATCCGGTTGGGAGTTTTACTTCCCTGTATCAGTGGGGGCAAAGGTCAGAGCCCCACTCAATATCCAAGAAACTCTATTAAACCATTTTTAATAGATCAGGTATATTGCTAACGCTTTAGAATGGGAGAGTGGCTAATTAAGAACTCAGAAAAATGAGCTCTGCTTTCTTGGTAGGGGAAAGGGGCTTACCCACCCACAAAAGAAAGTTGATATCACACAGAGTAGCAGTCCAGTCCCAGCAGCTTCAAGCTTCACTCCTGATGTTGATCCTCTCTAGATTGAAATATCCTCAACTACAAGTTCAGAATATTAGACTAGGTGACTGCTAAATGGCATTGCCTCTGTAGCAGATAGTACTCTCATGGGTCTAAAAGTTAATACGAACTACAATCTTGAGATTTTAAAGTGCAGCTCCCAGTGAAGACCTCAACACTGTGCTTTCAGAAAGCTCTGTGACCATTTTTAAAATCAATCCATCCAGCCTATTTAAAAAAATTAAGGGGCTGGGGAGATAACTCAGTAGAATAAGCACTTCCCTGGCAAGCGCAAGGGGCTTAGTTCAATCCCTGGTTCTGCAAAAAAAAAAAAATTAACTTGCCTTTACTTCCACAAAACTGAAGTCCAATTCTGCATGCATAAGCAATGGATGAAGAATGCATGTGCCCGGCCTTTCATTTTGGCCCATCTCCAACTATTTGAGAAACCATGTAGGAATGGAGAAAAAACTAACCGGAGGCAGCCCTGCACTCCTCTCCTCACGAAAGGTGCATGTACTGCATATGCTGCTCGTGCAGCCAGGATCCAACTCTGGGTTTTCTCTCGTCACTGCTTTTCCACCTTCTGTCTACTTACAGTTCATGTCCCGGGTCCTCAGGTGATGCCTCTGCATAAGGACTTGGGTGGACAAATTTTTAAAAATGAATCTGGTGCAAAACAAATCTTAGTTGAAAATCAAAAAAGGTTTCTGGGTGATACTGTTAGCCTGTTGTGTGTCTGGGTTTGAGAAAGAATTCTGATTTAAGAGATCTCCTTGCATATTTTTCCATCAATATATCTCTATTTGTTTGATATGGGGTTTTTGTTCATTTCTGCATGCATACAGTTAGAATTTGTTACTATGTATCCTAACAGAGCATAAACTATATTAAAATCCACACCTGAGATAACTAAAGACAAGATTACACTGAAGTTCTGGATTATAGACTCTCTGGATTACAGGTGAAGTTCCTTCTCTTAAATAACCAAAGCAAATGCCTCTATGATTGATTTGGATTTGGCTGTCCATATCAATACCAAGTCCACAGACAAGACAGTCACTCTAAACCCTCTCAGGTGCCCAATAATTCCTTCGTGTCACCCCTGTCCAAGGTGTTACCTAGGCCGTGCCTCTCACAAACCTCTAACTTAGGTCTTGTCACTAACTTTGTGGTCCCATGGCCTACATAGCATAGAGCTGCTGGGGATTCTGGCCTGGTCCTGTATGCACGCCCATGCTTTGCCCTCAGCCCAGGCGTAACCTCTTCTTCCTCTACTCAACCTCATGTATGTTCTTTTTTTTCCTATCAGTATTAAATATTCTAGTGATATCTAACTCAATACTGATTTCTACCTTTCTTGCTAATACACAATTAGAGGATATTAGTCTTGGCCAGGATCATTCTGACCTCATGTCCTTTACTACCCCCACACCGGGGAAGCATACTTCCGGAAGAATATAAGCATACTATATTATAAAAGGATATTTTGCCAGAAATTTAATGGAAGAAGCTTTCAGTATTACTGTTGTTACTTGTCACTATAGGTCATAAAATGCATTTATAAAGTAATTGGCATTTGGTTTTATTGTTCCTGTTTGCCTTCTCCCCAAGATTCATTCCCCAAGGGGATGCCCTGTGCCCTTAGCCCAGTGCGTCTCTGAATCCCTCTGCTCTGACCTGGGGAGTGTTGTCTGCATTGCTGTGAATTATTTGGACACTCTTTTATGCCCTATATTTTCTAAATTAAAACTGGAATTGCGGGGCAATTTAAACTGCCTTAAGTAAGGCAGTAAGCCTCTACTAGGAAGGCTGGGGAGAAAGGTTAGATTTTATATTTCATGTCTTTTGGTGTATTCTTGGGTTTTTAAAAAAAAAAAATTGGAGAGGTTTATGCTCAATCTATGTTCTATTTCGGTGCCAATAAAATTTAGAAAGACTTCATTGTGGCTCAACCTTTGTGGTGTTGGTGGATAATTATAAGATATTTTGCTTCAATTTCCACTTTATAAACCACCTTTCTATCCTTGCTCTCATTTCATTCTCAGTTAAATTCTGTGGAAAGGAAGGACATGACCATCCTTGTCTTACCCATACAGAATGGAGTCAGAAAAGCAGTGTAACTCCATGACAAGACTACCTGACTTAATAGCCTGTGTCCTTTCTGTGGCTTTAAGGCAACTTTTTAAAACTCTGGACTCTACATTGATCATGTGATGTTCATATAGTCACTTGGCATTGGGACCTCACCCCTACTTACTCCAGTCTCTGAACTCTGGGACCTCATGCCTACTACTCCAGTCTCGGAACTCGTGGAGTGGCAGAGACCTGCCTTGCCTCTGGGTTAGAAAGGCCTCCAGATTTGTTTACCCTTACTTGTTGTAGTGCCATTAAATGAGAGGGAAACTATCTTGGGTCTTGTTACAGAAGGCAGTGGGCAATAGATGGAAGTGAAGATGAAAAGTGTGTATTTGTGCAAAAGCTACTGAGCTGTACTTTCTCCTAATTAATTTTATTGATACATTTTGGCTGCATATAATGATCAAATTTAAAAAAAAGAATGATCAAATTTATTATAGGAATTTGTACCAGGACATAAATATATCTTGCTTCCTCTTTTTTTTCCATTTCCCTTGCCTACCTTTGATACCTTTGCCCCTCATTTTCAAAAGCTTTGTTTCCTTTTTTCCCTGATTTTCTTTCCCTTTCTTCCTTTCTCCCTCCTCCCTAGTATCCATTCCCATTTGAACATTTTCTTCCTACTTCATATATCTATTATACCCTTATTTACTCTTTTTGTTCTTCACAACAGCCATTGCAATATTTACACATGAATGTCCAGTTTATTACACTTAAAAGAGTATAAAAAAAAAAAAAAAAAAGACAGTCACTCTATAGGAGCACAGTACTAACTTAGAGGCCAAGGACCATCTTGCCCACCTTAGGCCAGCCAGCTTCATGCTCTTCCTTTTTCCCTAACTGGAAGACCTGGGATGAATCAATAAACAGAAAGGAGAAACAATTCCAAGTGTATATCCTTCCTGAGATGCCAGGTAAGGGAGAAAGCACACCCACATTTCCTTTTCCTTTATCAAGATACCCAGTAGCTCCACTGGTTCAGCTCACTTATCTGCCATAAATATAACCTTGTGCTTCGAGCAGAAATAACTGTCAACTGAATCTTGTCCTTCCCACAAGCACAGCTGCCATAAAGAATGCTTTATGTTTTTATTTTTTGATACCCATCTCTGAGTGACCGAAATAGACTTCTTACTGTTTGTTTTGTATTTTTCTTTAAACGAATGTTACACATTTATATTCGGTAATTGGTACAAGTAATTTGAAGATAGTATCATGTACTAGAGCAACCACTATTGAATTCCTATTATTTTGTTTAGTGAATTTTTTTTTTTTTTTTTTGTATTTTAGGGAAGGGTCTACAGGGCTTCACTACTAGATCAAACTCATAGTGATCTGCCTGTTTACAGACTCCCAAGAGCTGGGATTACAGGCACATGCCACCATGCCAAGTTTCAGTTGTGGTGTCAGCATGCCCAGAGGGTAGGGCCAGCATAGCAAGTGCTGAGCTATTTGGCTGGCCCCAGACGTGAAATCTTGTGTCATTTCCAATGCTGTTTTTTCATATCACTATTTTGTATTCTTTAAAAATAAAAAATAAATAAGGATTAAGCTTATATTGCTTGGAGTCAAAAATTATTATCCTAAACTATGGCTTTTTGACACACTGAGCACTTAGATACAAAGGAGACTGGAAGGCGGCCTCAGAAGCAGGGGTTCTGCATCTCTCCACTGCTGCTCACCACTCACTGCTCATTCCTCTCCAAGGGAAGCCACAGAAAACAGAATTCCTTTCCCTAAGATGACTCACAGAAACAAACTCCTCTCCCCAGAGCAGGCCATAAAGATCACTCTGTCCCTCTTCCTTCTCCCTGGAAGATCTCTATCCTGAGGTACTCTTCCCTATGCAGAAGCAGGAGAAAGGATCCTGGGCAGACAGACTTTGTTGGGTCACCCCCAGGATGTGCATTCAGTCATCCTTTGTGCTCAATCACTCTTCTGCAGGACTGTCCCTTCCTCACCAAATCTAACCATATCAGCAATTTTCCAAGGGTCTTGGGGTGTTCATTTCTGGAGACTCTCACATCTTGTGGAACTTTAATTTAATAAACCTGCTATGCTTTCCTCTTCCTAACCTGTATTCCATTATCAGAGTGTCACCGTCACCCTTATGGGGGATGACAAGAGGGGTGACATGTAATCAATGGGACTAACCAACCCATTCATTTTACAACTCACTCTCCAGCCTAGATCAAATTATTGTAGACCAAGTGAGTCCACGATTGCAAGCCAGCATTCAACCAATCAACTTTTGGGTCGTGGCATGCTTTTGTAATCCAACCATAAACCACTCCATGAAATGCTGTTTCAGATGTGGCTGCAGCTCTCCTCAGTTTACAACAAATATAGCTAAGCATCTGGACCGTCATTCTGTTTAAGTGTGCTGAAACACAGAAACTGGGCAAGTGGTTCTCTTGCTCATTTAGGACTGCCTGCCTTCTGACAGAAAACAGCTCCCTCTTTGTCTTCTAGTTTTTTTTTCTGTTCAAACCACAGACAGACATTCCTTTCCCAGCCTCTGTGAGACACTTCCTGGCCTATCCTATCCTGCTCATTAGTTGGCTGGGAGAATTTCAGTTTAAAAATTCTCCTAACAGCACCTCGCATCCTGCCTCCTCTTGGCCTACTTGCCTTTCACCCTGCAGGTGAATGGCTCCAGCTGCAGAAGAGCTGCTCCTCCTTCCTGAGTTAAGAGTACTCCAATAAAGTGGGTTCTGGGAGAGAGAGAGACCCCAGGCTGGCTGATCTTGCTCACAGCCTGGTGAAGCCCTCCTCTGCCAAAGGAGTACTGCTCTCCACATCCACTGACAGGAAACAACACTTAAATAGGAAATGGCACCATTCTGTGTCGAAGAATAAATTTTGGAATGTTGTCTGTTTCTAATGGAGTGCTCAAGGCCCCTAAATACCCAGCTAACCTGCTTGCTGTCGTGATTCTCAGCCAAAAGAATCTTCTATTTACTAATTAGTATCTGTGGTTATTCACTCAAATCAAGCCAAAAATAGACATAGGAGTATGGCTGTGGTTTAAACCTAAAATGCCCCTGAAAGCCTCATGTATATGGAAGATGACTGGACCATGGGGCCCTGTGCATATTCGGGGATTCTTCCACTGATGAGCTCGTAGGTGAATGTGCTGTCAGGAGCTAGGGCCCAGTTAGAAAAGGGGAAGGTTCTTCTCCCTGGTGTCCCTCACTTTTTGTCTCCTGACTGCTGTGGGTGAGCAGTTTCCTCTGCCATGTCCCACTATCCTGCTGCTCTGACTTGGAGCCAGCTGACCATGGAGTGACCCCATGGAAACTGCACCAAATACACCTCTCCTCCTTAAACTCCTCCTAAAACAATCGGTTATATTGTCCCATGAATGGGAAAGTGACTGACACAGACATTTTCATCACCACTGCACCCTTCTCCTACATTGTACCCAAATTCTAATTCTGGTCTATTTCTGCACACTGGGGGCTGGGGAGATGGCTCAAGGGGCTGGGGAGATGGCTCAGTGGAGTAAGTACTTCCCTGGCAAGTACAAAGGCCTGAGTTCAATCCTCGGTTCCACCAAAAAAAAAAAAAAAGTCTCTTATTTCTGCACACCATACTTCTGGAACCAAAGTGAGACTTCATGGAGCTTTACATGGTCATATAATTTATCTGCTCCCAGCCCAACAATGCTTTTACTCCAACCTCAGAAATACCTCTCCTGTAGATTTCCAACTGTTTCATCTAGCAGAAGGGCCCATGTAATTCAAGTGGTTTTTATACATTTATTTAAAATGTACAGTACATCAACACTTGTATGGCACAACAATGAAATCCTAAAGTTTCCCTTGTTCATTCAACAAACCACTGTGTGTAGAACTGGCTGTTCATCAGAATCTCCTGGAGCTCATCTGATGTTGGCTTTACATGCCCCAAGAAATTCTGACTGACCTGCCCACAAATGCAGCCCAGGAAGTAGCAGTGTTCTTTGTTGTTGTTGTTATTATTGTTGGGTGGGTTTTTTTTTTTTGTTTGTGTGTGTGTGTGTGTGTGTGTGTGTGTGTGTGTGTGTGTGTGTGTGTGTTTCAGGACTGAAGATTGAACTCAGGACCCCGTGCTTACCAGGCAAGCGCTTATTCCACTGAGCCATCTCCCCAGCCCAGTAGCAGTTTTTAAAGCATCCCTGATGACTCTGACAGGCAACTCTGCCAAAGATCACTGCTTTAACTCAAATCACCCAATGACAGGATTACAACCAATCAGACTACCAAGTCCCCCTTTGAAGGAGGAATTTAATAGAGAGAGTTTAAGGGCATAAATTTGGAATCCTAGCTCTAGTCCTCCTTTGTCTCCTTCCTAGGGGTCTTGAAGACCATTGAATGGTCTTGAAATAGGTCAGGGATCTTCATGGAACAGGAGACTGAGGGACCCCTGAGCTCTGATCCATGACCTGTTCACCCACTGAAGTGAAGATATGTGTTCTTCTCTCTCTCCTCCCTTGTCAACAATGGTGAAATGTACCCTTCCCTTATTCCCCTCCTCTTCGTTCAAGGACACAGCCATAGTCTTACAGATAAGTTCAGGAGCTACAAAAGGTAGCTTTTGCTCCAGACAACTCATTTGATACTTTAGTAAAAACTGTTTAAGTGTTCTATAATCAGAATTGGGAGAAAACCAGGGAGAGAAAACAAAGGGACAAAAATGGCTGCCTTTGTTGCAGCTTCAAAACAGACCCTAAGTCTGATTCTCAGGGCTCCAAGAAGAGCTCGATGACGATGAGGTTCATTGGCTACTGCTGTCAGAAGTGATTGCCAAGGCAATCACTAGAAGTGAGACTTCACTCTGAGGTGAAGGCCCCAGAGCTCAGACTCAGCTTCACAGATGGTCCATTAGGACTGAAGGGCCCTGGGCCTGTCTCTTCCCTCTGGCCAGACTGTTACCTCTACCTGCCATCTCCACAAAGGATGCCTGAGTAATCACAACTATAGGAAAAAAATCCAGCCTATTGCTGGACATTGATTGGCACAGGTCTTTTGTTCTTCCCCAACCCTGACTTTCCTTCCAGTCATTGTACCTCAATAGAAACAGACTTTAGAAGACATCTTGCTTTAGCTGTAACTGAGCTACTGTAATATATTCAGGTTGCTTACTAATCAAGATGATGCTGAGACTGACATTTTAACAATGTAATATATTGTTTGTGTACAAGATTTAAAAGTATTTCATTGGTTTAATCTGACTGAGTGCTATATAAGTGTATGTTCATCTGGTTGGTTTCTGATGTAACTCAAGTATTTCGTGCTCATAGTTAATACAGGTGTGTCTCTTAACTAAAGCTAGAGAGACTTATAGCAAACTGTCAGATTCTATAAATATAAAGGTCTAAGAGCTAGTAAGTTACAATTGCTAAGTCTCAAAAAGTTTATAAATGTACCTGTTAGCTGAAATGTTCATGTTTTGATTACATGTGCTCTGATTTATCAGAAAATTTGTTCTTTCCTAGAAGATAGCAAAACCCAGATAATCATGCAGATAAAAATCTATAACAAATATGCTAGATTAAGATGCCTTTAACTGGGATCCACCAAATTTTGTCTATAGAGACACATATTAAGGTCTTAAAACTAAAAGTTGTATCTTGTTCAGTGGATTCCAATGTCTGACACAAGCTACAGAAGTTAGAAGGGTTTGCAAAAATTGATTTTTCTCAGTTGAGGTGTTTCATAGTAGAAAAGATACAGAATGGAATTATAGACGGAAGGCCAGTCAGGAAACAGAAAATAGTTATGCTTTCCTACATCCAGACAAAGAGAAGGGACATTTCAAGGAAAAATGTCCAAAGCTGCTACAGAAGGAAAAAGAAAGTGTTTGTGATAGAATTAGAGGAAGTTTCAGATTGAAGTGGTTATGTGTCTTCCCTCTCAGCTTGAGGGAACCCATGTTCCCTCAGGAGAAAGCCTGTGAAACTTTCAATAGGTGCTCATGCAGATTTGTTGGTACTTACACATTCAGTGGCCCCATTTGCCAACTGGAGAGTTCTCAGTGTTTTCCTATTTCTGGCAATTCATGTACCACAAGTAATAATAAATTGATGACATAAAAAAGGCCAGTTTATTTGAGATGAAAGATACAAAAGCAATTAAACCTCACATTTAAGAGATACCTAATAATGGACCTACAAAAGGTTCTAACCTGTCTCTTTCATAATTATCCTGTTGTGATTATTTGACCCATCCATGTTTGTTTGGCTTTGTCTTCCCAGAGTCAAAGCTGTATTGGAAATGCCTGTTCTGTACTGAGGGCCTTTAAGTAGAACCTCTGAAGAATATATCTGACTGCTGATCAACAACTATGACCTCTTTCAGAGTGAAGAAGCCAGAGTAGTCATCGCCCGAATCCTTCATGGCGGTTCAGGCTACTTCTTCAAAGGGGGAAATGTTGTAGGCAGTTGAGTTAGATAGAAATATTCTGGGCAGTCAGACAGGGCCAGGCCCTCGAGGAGACAAGATGGCAGACAAGGTGACTTTGCAACTTGGAAGAGACAGACACTCCCTATGGACCACACCTCAAGACCAAGG